>JAQFZN010000396.1:0-31897 GCA_034687075.1 Geophilus carpophagus
TGCCACAATAATTCTGAGTGGAACTTCTTATAATGTGTACACACAATATTTTGTGGAATTATTTTCTAAATCGTTAAATAAACAAAATTGTGAAATAGAAGCAGACATTGAAATACAAACAGAATCCAGAGAAAATTTTAAAAATGGATTGGAATTTGAATTGAAACCGGAAAGTATAATATTGCTACATGAGGAAAACGATAAATCTTTTAATACAAATAATAAAGTATCACGTGAGTATGTGAGGTTGTTAAATGATTATTTTGTTATTAAATTTAAAGATTCTTTTAACAGAAATTTGGAAAAAAATTTTACTTTGCTTTTCTTTATATTCAAATGGAATAAAATTATTTAACTGCAAATCAGAAGAAAATTCTCTTAAATGTTTAAATGGTATTCGTGTACTTAGCATGTTTTGGATTATATTAGGTCATGTTTACATCATTTGTTTACAGTCCCAGCCAAGTAAATTGTTATTATTCTAAGACAAAGTAAGAAAATAGATATGAACGTGATTGTTTTACTTTATTTCAGATAATGTTATCGAAATTGGAAAATTTGCTAATACAAGTTTCTGGTTTTCCATTATTATAGGAGCATTGTTTTCAGTTGATACATTTTTTGTTTTAAGGTTAGGTTACATCATTTAAAATTTAAATATTTCATTCACAGACATTTCATTTTACAATGATTTACTTATTTTAGTGGAATATTAATTACATTCTTGTATCTCAAAAAAATCGAGAAAGAAAACGAAAACGTTCCATGGTTAACATTTTATTTTCATCGCTATTTCAGGTACATAAGGTTAAGAAAGATTTGTGAGAGAAGTTGTGAGTAATTTGAAAATCTTATTTAGACTTACGCCTGTTTATGCTGTAGTCATAATTGTTTTAAGAACCATATCTCCCTACTACAGTAACAGTCCACTTTGGCCTCAGAATGGACTAAATAATGAATGTAAAAAGTATTGGTGGGCCAATTTATTATACATAAACAATTTTCTACCAATGTCTACAAATGTAAGTAGTTGCCTAAATGATACAATCTTTAAAAATAAATAAAATTTTGTATACTTTTCATTAGTGCTTTAATTATACTTGGTTTTTAGCAGTTTATATGCAGTTTATATTCATATCTCCATTACTATTACTTTTATTAAAAAGGTATTTTTTAATATTATTTTTAAAATATATAAAATAATATTTTTTATTGTCTGTTCACAAATTTATAAAAATGTCTTTCTTTTGCTTTATTAGATCTACTCTAATGTTTTCAGTTTTAGCTGGATGTTTAATTCTTACTGGATGGATAACAACTGGTACAATAGCAAGTTATAACCACCTCAAATATTTGATGCAAAAGTAGTTCATTTGATCTTTTCTGAATTTTTTAATGCAAAAATGTACTTGAAATTAACAGAGAAATTATATTCTTGTTTCAGCAAAAACTTTTCACACAATACTTTAATATTACTTTATGAAAAACCATACTGTAGGATTGATACTTATATAATTGGAATGATCTGTGGATATTTATTGTACAGAAGCAAAGGCCAAATTACATTAAATAAAGTAAAAATTCTGTTATTCTAAAATAAATCTAAAATCTACTCTGTAGTAGTTTTAGTGAACTATATAATTTTAATTTATACTAAAAATTATACTACACTATTTTTCAGAAAATTGTCATTTTAAATTGGCTAATTGCTGCTGTATCAAGTTTTAGCGTAATTTTTGGTACTTACCAATCTCATGCGCCTCAGGCCACACAATCGTTATATTTTGCCTTGTCAAGATCAGCGTGGGCTATAGCAGTGTCATGGATGATTTACGCATGTTGTAATGGCTATGGAGGTGCAAAAAGCAGTTTATACTTTGTTATTCTGAATTGAAGTCAATATTTGTAAATTTTATTTTGCAGGTTTCATAAACCGCATTTTGTCTTGGTCTTTATGGCAGCCACTTAGTCGTTTAACATATTCAATTTATTTAATCCATACTACCATAATTCATCTTCTTTTTCAAACGTCCGAAATAACCACACATTTTTCAAATATGCAAATAGTAAATATTGTATTTAAAATATTTTATCTAAAATCTAACTTTTGAATTTTTGTTTCACTTTCGTAGTTCATTAACTTTATTGCTAGCACAGTTTATACATGTATTGCTGCAATTTTACTTTCGTTATCATTTGAAGCACCTTTCATTGGTTTAGAGAAGTTGATGTTACAAAAAAAGATTACCGTAAGTTAAGATGGAAATTATATTATCAGGTGCCTTTGAGAACGCTACTGATTAGCATATGTATGTAGAAAATAAAGATTACTTCTACCGTACTTCTTGTTTAACCAATACACGTGTCTAGGTCTCCACAAATAATTGATTATTATTATTATATCAATAATAACACAAATATTGTGGTACAGAAAAAGAAATTTAGATAAACAAAATTTACTGTAACTTAAAAGCTGGACCGTACCTAAACGTCTTATTCGAGAGTTTTTGAAAGCTCCTTATAGTGAGTAAATAAACTAAAAACAGAAAAATTCTCCAGACTACTCCAGATTGAAAGAAAAAGCTAAAAAAAAATTTAAACTTGAAAAACTTAAATAAAACTTTAAAAATACTTTTAAAAAATAAAAATAATAACATTATTTACTCGGATGATTGGTATCTGAATAAAACTGCGAGTAATTTCTTCTTTCTTGCACCGAACAGCTTTTTAAAAAGAAAATTTTAAAAAAATATGTCATTTTGAACGAAAACAATATAAAAAGTAATAGCAAACAATAGCACATAATAGCGCATGCTCAGTTCAATTGTTTTTATTTGCTTTCGTTTTTGAACTTTCCTTGACGCTATCTAGCGAGAACATTTAATAATAAAATGAGTTTAGGCCGTTACTACGTCGCTCAACTTAAACTACGTCGGTCGGTTTGTGCAAGGATTTGTGTGTGCTCTTCAAATGGAAGTCAATAAACTCGTTGGAAACTTACAAAATAAATCCCTTGCAGAGTTGCACGAGTTATTAGAGCGGCAAGAAAAATTGTTGGCAAATGTGTAAATTATTTTCGTTATTAATTTGATTAGCAAATGTGTAATTTAGTTTTCTTGTTTATAGAAAATTGTTAAAAACGTTGAAGGATCAAGGCAAAAGCAGTCAGAAACTAAGAGAGAAGATAAAGGAAGAAATAGACAACAGAAAACTTGACACAACAACGAACTTATTAGAAAAATTAGAAATATCGTCAAATGATGATACAGTATGACATCATCCCAAATGAAGTTATCGTGTTTTAAAAATTTCATACTTTTAGGGTCTGGTTAGAGCTGAGAACAAAATGTCAATAAAACCAGCAATATTAGAAACACTCGCAAATAACGAAGAAACTAACACACTTAACAAGAAAACCATTCAGTCCAAAAAAAATGTATCCTTTTATTCAAAATTAAGCCAAGTAATTGATGCAAAAGAAAATAACAAAAAACTAGAAAAACCAAACAGGTATGAAACATTTCGTGTGTTCAAGTATAGTATTAAATATGGAATTTATTTCATTTTTCAGGCCAAAACCAATGAATGTTCAAAGAGAAGGAAATAAATCAACACCGAAATTTGAAGAAGAATCTGCTGTGAGATATCCCGTAGGTCCACATAAAGATGGACAACTCATTTCACTACAAGAATCATTTGGTTTACTAAAAGAGTCTTTTAAGCGAATAAAAGTAATTGTTTTTTTCCTTTTAATTTAGTGAATTCCTTAACAAATTGTTTCATATTTCAGAAAAACCAACACATAGAAGCAACTAATTCATTGATGCAAACGAATAGCATTAAAATGTCTGATTATTTTCCTGATCCAGTTGCAAATATGTCATATCGAGAAGTTACAGACATTGATTCAGATTTAGATTTAGATTAAATTTATGTTGTAATGATAGCGTGTTTGAATGGCTGTAATAACTACATTTTCTACTTATTTATTAAAATATAAGTTAAAATTCTAAAAATTCACACATAAGCTACAATGGATGTTGACATAAAATCAATAATTTCTTGAACAAACATTCGAACTGGTCTACAAAACTTCAATAAATGTTCACCTCGTCTGCTTACCTCTTTACTATCAATATCTGAAGTAATTGAGCAATCGGTCATGTCCCAAATTTGTCTGCTAAAAGAAATTTTAAAGATTGAAATATTTTATATATAAAATAATTTAAAAAATATACTTTTCTTCCTGAATTGTTAATTTCGAGATGCATTCAATAGCTACACGAAGGATAACACCGCTGTAATTGATAGAAAATTCGAGTCTTTCTTTCATCCTATTATCATCAATTTTACTTTTTTTTAAATATACACTGTGGATAGTAACGTCATCTACACAAATAAAGTATAATTAAGTTTGAGAATTATTTATTTATCAATTTTATTACCAAAATCCTTAGGATGCAACGCTTTTATTTGCAAATACCATTTGTGTAAATTTGTGAAATTTGAAGATTCTACTGAATGTGGTGGTGTAGTGGCCATGTACATTGCTTCTTGTAATTCCTTAATTTCAGAATCAATTTTCTGCTTTTCTAATTTACTCTCAGCTTCCAATAGTTCCAAATCATACTGATGAATTTCTTTTAAAATCATTAATATTTCACGACCTCTGTTTAAATGCAATAAATTAATAGTAGATAATAAATCATTATTAAAAAAAATACAATACCTTTCATCAGAAATCACATGAGAAATGTTTTTCAAAATTTCTTCATCTTTAGGTAGATTAATAGCAACTAATTTAGATTTCTCCAGTAGTAATTCATCTCTTTCGTTTTGTAGTCTTTCTTCAATTTTTTTTACCTTTTTAAAAGTGATATTGTTAAATTATGATTTAAAGTAAATATATAATTTTATACTATGCAAATCTTGCGCTTAAGTTCATCGATAGAATCGCAACTCTTGCATTTATCGTCTGCTGATGATACTTTATCGGCCATGCTGTTCATGTTGTTTATAAAAATCGAGAGAAAAAACTTGTTGCTAGTCAACGGAAAAAATTAAATATTTATTATTTAAAATAAATAAATAAATAAATAAAATACACAATGTAAAATAAAAACATTTTATGTATGATTGTTTGTGTCTTTACATGTAAATTACTTTAGTCCTACAGAATAATTCTATAAATTCCACCTTTTCCTACTTCCAGTCGAAAACATGGTGTCAGTTGAAGCTCATTTCTGGTGCGGTTTACATATCTAGTCGCTAGGAAATCTTATTTGTTTGACTTTATCGGATTAGGAAGATTGTCATATCATTGATTACTCATTTGAAACAGTTAAAAACAAGTGGATAGTAATTAAAAGTATTATTAATTTTCAAAAATGGTAAAATGAACGGATTATTTACTTATGAGCCACGTATAACATTCTTATATTTTAACAGGATTTTTATGTTTTTCTTGTGTCAAGTGGAATGCTGTATTAATTTGTGAAGATACAAATGTGTAACTAATGTTGTCGTCTTTAAATAATCCTGTGTGGAAGAAATGTGCTGTGTGCCCGCAGATAATTATTTTCAAAACTGCGTCAGATTTTACCAGACATTTGCGTGAATATCATTGTACACGAGAAGGAGGTTCGTATATTTGTACTTACGGTTCGAACAACGTTTGTTCAACATTGCCTGGATTTGGTGTCAGCGACGAGGACTATGAAAATCATTTGATGAAACTTCATGTTCAAGATCAACGCTATGAAATGAACCTTGAAGTGAGAAAGCCGTCAACAAATCCACCAAATGTTGTCAGTGATCAAGGCAAATGGACAGTTTATTGTTCAACTCAAAATTTACCAGCAGTTTTAAATGATCCTAGTAGAGGAAAGCAAAAAGATTTTTTTACAAAAACCTGGGGAGATTCTTTTACCGAAAAAACCAAAATAATGAAATCACCATTCATTCCTGAAATTAATAGAAGTCATTTTGAAAATTATTTGAAAAAAACGTCTAAGGTAAATATATAGCAATAAAAAAAATCAACTATTGTTGTTTATTATATCAACTTCATAATCATTAAATTACAGAGATATAAAAAACACATTCGTCAAAGCAATGTTATAGTAAGTGATTCCTCAAATTTTTCTATAAAAGCAAGTAGGCAACTAGGTATATATCTTCTAGACTTAACAATATTTGAAGAATTATTTAATATGCAATAAGTATTTTATTTGTTATATTCTAGCTCAGAAAACGCAAGCAGAACTTCAAAACATACCCAAAGTATTTAAATTGTTATTAAGATTAATGTAGATTTTATAAAATCGTTAATTTTCAGATATACTTGCAACCAAATTTTAATCTTGAAAACCAAGATACATTTAATATCGTTTTTCCTTTAAATAAATTGCACACATCACAATTAGTCAATAAAAGTGGGAATAATGATCGGAATTCATCGAAACTATTGCAGGAAAAAGTGAAGAGTTTATTTTACGAAAAAATTAAAATTATGACATAATATTTTTCTTGTAGTTGACCCATTATTTAGACATAATTGAAATGCACATTGCACATCAAATCTCTCAGAAATCAGCGGCTTTTTTTGCAGCCATGTCATCTCATGACGTATTAATGGAACAGTTATCAGATACAATTTTAGGTGTAAAAAAATTAAGGTATTTATACAAATAAAAGTTTAAGGCAGGTGGCAATTTTTAAATTTTATTTATAAAATAATCAAATTGATAAGCGGGAAGAGTATGAACTTTTATGAGTATCTTTCTTCAAATACCACCTGTTGATTTTTTTTATTTCGTGCCACCTGTTTCTATCGCATTTAGTTATTTGTAAATCAGTTCCGGTACATTTATGGAAATTTTAATTCATTTATACATAATTTTTTTGAATTTTATTTTAAATTAAAAAATAATTTCCAATAAAATTATTTGTTTTAATTCAGAGATAAAGTTCATCAAATAGAAAATATTCTAGTCAAAGGCTCTCTTGAAATAATAGGTTTAAAACGTATACGCCAAAATTATGTTGCTGTTTATAACAAAGTAATTATGAATTATTATTAATAAGCTAATAATTACTAATTATAAGATCAATTAATTACAGTTAAAATTAATAGCCACAGTTCATCAAGCACAACCAACAATTCAAATTCTTCTCTCAGGTTCAGATTTTGTTGGGGCATTGGATTTAATATCTACGACTCAAGAAGTTTTGGCGCAAGAATTAGCTGGAATTCATAGTTTCCGGTAAGCTTAATTTGACGTAAATTCTTCATGTTTATCATATATCAATTGCATTATTTTAAGACATCTTGGATCGCAACTTGCCGAGTTGGAAAAAGTCATAAATACCATGATTCAAGCTGAATTTGTTCGTTACGCCACAGCTGATCTGAATCGGCCTTTAACAGATTTGATGCCTATTATGGAGGAGGTTTGTAACAAAATTTAATTATAATAGATATCTGCTAATTGTATGTTTTTTTTAATTGCAGGAAAGATTGGTTTCAATAGTATTTGGAATGATGCATCAGCGGCAGTATAATTTCGTTGAATTGTATAAAGACGAAGCATTTACAACAATTGATGCTATCATCAAACAAGTAAAGCTTCAATGTAATTCATAATTTATCTTCTTACTGAAAGATGTTATCCATTTTTACAATAGACAGTGATTGAGCATGTCTCAAAAATAGATGACACTGAGCATGGATCTATTGGAAAGTATGTTAGTGAAAATTGATATTTATGTCATAAATTTAAAAACAATTTCAAATTTTATTAACTATTAGTTTTCGTGAATTGATGCGGCCGCTTGGATTTCCTGAATGGAAAGATCTTCTTGAGGATTCTTTTGAAAACGTTTTAAAATTATTAACAAGAATCAATGTAAAATATATTTGATTTTAATTATTATTATTATTTTTTATAATTTTATTTTTAATTATCTATTAATAGTGCATCCATGGTGTAATGATTGACGTAGTAAACATTGCTGGTGGAAAGGCTCACAGTTCTATTTCACCTCTTGCTGCAATTACCGACACACCGGAAGCCACTAATATTAATGTAGTAATGTCAGTATTGATTTACTTACAGCATAAAAATTACTTTATTTTAAATAAAATTAATTATTCATAGAGATGAAGAAGCTGGAGTGTCGATACCCGATGAGGAGCATCAAAGGGTTTTTAATAATTTAAAAGATCTTTTGACCACAATTTGTGATTATGCGCACGAAAGATGCTCGAAATTTGTTTTAGTTAAAGCCAAAGTAAGTATTATTTTCAATGGAATAATTATATTTTCGTAAATTAATTTTATTTTTAAATTTAGGATGGATTTTTAGAAAAATTAAATGTAAATGAGTTTTTTGAATTATCCAAATTAGTAGAGAAATTTGTAAGCGATTGTGAATCCATATGTGGGAAAAGGAGTGTATCATTATTATTAGCATTTCAGAATCAGGTATTTATTTAATACAAAAACATTACACTGTTACAACTGACATTTTTGAATGTATATAGTCCAATCGCTTTGTTAATCGATTTCATGAAGATAGAAAAACTAAATTAAGTCTAATATTAGATAATGAACGGTGGAAGCCAGCCGATGTTCCTTCAGAATTTCAAGAGTTAGTTGATCATATTGCTGAAACCGGTTAGAATTATTATGTTATTAAAATTTTGGCATTATAATGAATACATTTATTTTTACAGGTGAATTAGCTATCCCAAAAAAAGTTTCTGAAACCGGTAAGAAATTGTTGAAATTTATAAAAGAAAAATTTATCTTTTGTTAACTTCTAGATTTATGTGAGGCAAAACAACCCAAAGAATATCTGTTTATTAATGGTGAAAAATATGCAGTTGTTGGGTAGAAAAATTTAAACTTTTTATTTTATAGTACATAATTAATATTTAAAAAAAAAACTATTTTACAGCACTGTTCTTTTGTTGCTTAAAATGGTAATAGAGTACTGTTACTGTATTACTAATGTTCCATCATTTACTTCAGATTTGCTTACTCGGCTTGTTGATTTACTAAAAGTAATGGCTTTGAATACATTAATAAATTGATTGAGATTTAATTATAATTTAATTTTAGTTATTTAATTCTCGGACGTGCCAATTGGTTTTAGGTGCTGGAGCGCTGCAGCTGATCGGATTGAAAAGTATAACGACGAGAAATTTAGGTAGACTTTATATAAAATACACGAAAATTTTAATAGTAAAATGGGTATAGTTATACAAAAAATTATTACACTTTTATTTTTTCAGCGTTAGCATCCCGTTGTCTTCAGTTGATGTTAAGATACATTCCTCTCGTTAAGACTCATTTTGAAACTAGATTATCACTGAAAAATAGTCATCTAGTAAAACATTTTGATCAACTTTCTAAGGTTAAACATAAATTTAATGCAATTTATAATAAATGTTAAAAATATTTTTATCTCGTGATTTAAATAAATAGGATTATAGTGACCATGTTGAAGAAATTACTGCTAAACTGATATCCATAATTGATGGCATAACAGAATTAGAATTAAACAAAGTAATGTTTTTTAAAGACAAGAAATTATGAGTTAAAATTGAACCTTTTTACTTACTTTTAGTGGGAAGTGAAACCTCCAGTGCCTTCAATAGCATTTAGAAATATCTGTAAACAAATGGCAAAGTTCCACGAAGCACTGCTTGATTTATTACCTGAAGACCAGATAAGAGATTTATTCAAAAAAATTACTTTTTCATTTCAAGTTATATTAGGAAAACAATTACAGAAGAGAAATGTGATTAATGATGGCGGACCCCAACATGGGTAAGTTAATTTTATTTAATTAATATAACTAATTCCTTCTGAAATAAATAACAAAAATACATTACTTTTCCAGACTAATCACTTCTGAACTTGCATTTTATACTCGTAATTTAAAAGATCTGAAATGTATTCAATTAGACATTGACTTTTCAACAAGTATATGGAATGGTACATGAAATGTATGCTAATTAATGCTTTTGTTGCCATAGTTGTACACATTCTCTAATGTAATATATCAGGTTATATAAACTGGAAATTTTTATGTCACATTAAAATGCACTTTTATTTTGATGTTTACAGCTCGAATATTTGAGTTAAATTTCACTTCCGTTTCTTAAAAATAAAAATAAAATAAAATAAACAAAAGAAAAATTATTCAAACTAAACTCTTTTCACCACATTTCTATTGAAAGCCTTTTGAAACGTTTGTGTCTCTTAACATAGTGCCCTTTATTTACACACTTTTTCCTAACCGTTTAACCACCCGTTTACTCGGTAGTGCAAACAATTGAGACAAGAAAGTGAGCATACACAGGTGGGTCTAAATCAAATATCTTAAGTTCCCTAATCGATCCTTTTTCCCGCCCATGTGAATTCAGAAGCGTGGGGTTTTAAGAGCCCTTCACTTCATTTACACTGAGGGGTTTTAGATAATGCGGAACACTTAAATCTAGCAGGAGAACTTAAACAAACTCAATTTTATCATAGTATTTTTCAGATTATAAGAAAAAACAATTGATTCTGAGGAAAATTTAATTTTTACAAGTATTTTTTTATATAAGCTATTTTTTCAATTTAAGAAAATAAATAGTATGACTCCCTGACTAATCACTTCTATTAATTTCAAAACCAAATCTAGGTGTAACTAACTACATACAATACGCCTTATATTTGTAAATCTAATCCTATAGATCATATAATGCTACGATCTGTCACATCACATTAAATCCATGTACCAAACTTTGTATTCAATCGGCCGTCTTTATACTTTATGTCTACAAACCATAGAGCTTTCTTTGCAAAGAACTCGATTAAAAAAGAAAATAAAAAATAAGAAGACATATATACAACAAGGTAGGTCTTAATACGCTTAGAGCTTATAATGCGTGAACAAAATAATAGTGTATTGAATAGCAGAGGAAGACCGGGTCTTGATTGGATCAGTTTGCTCGAGTTTCCCTTTTTGTCATCGAGTTGTGGGGGTTCCGCCGGTCTAGCCGCATATTGATTGTGACTCCATTCACAAGCCATTACTGTGTTGAACTTTGGATTGGGGCATTGCAGCTGCTACGTCTAATCGGTCGAACGCATTAACTTACTCTAAGTAGTAGAGTACACTCGCCGCTGGCTAAGAATCACTATTTTCTCACCAACTGGTAAAAACCCCGATTGCCGATGATAAAATATCTCTTGTAAATGCTCGGTGTCAACAGCACTTAAAGTTGCTTTGATCAACTTTAACTTTTAATTCTTTTTATAGATTGAAAAGTTGAATATTTTGAAAAATTCTTCGTTAAAATTATGGATTATTATCGTTTATATTTCTAAAATAAGCGATCATCTCTTCGTATTGTTCTCAGCTTTGGTTTCCTATAGAAACGGTTAGCTAAACTAAACATTAGCAGCTTGGTGCACTTTGTAATTGAAATGCTTGGTGAATGTCAACACAAAACTGCGATGGGGTTTTGTGAGAAATAATAACAAATGAGGCAAGGCGTGAAAGATAAGCAGAGAGAAGTTCTTTCGCTTAATGCACTACTTGAAGAAACAATTGCCTGTAGATTATAGTTTCATTGTTTTTGTAACCGATGGAATCAAGTTAAAACAACCCTGTTCTCTTTCTGAAGGAATTTATTCCATAAACATTCAAATTTATTTAATTTTTAATTTTTTTTTAATTTTAAAAATTGTTACTTTTACTTTTATATTCTTTAAAAATCGTTACTTTACTTTTTATAATTTAATTTTTTTTAATTAGTTTTAATTATTTAATTTGTAATTCCATTAAGTAGAGTTGTTTTAATTGTAATAGAGAAAGTCAACTTACAAATTGCGGGCTCACTTCACTACAACCCACTCTTTCTCAGTGTTTTCCGATTGGTTCTAGATACTTCACCACTCTTCAATCTCATTGGCTGTTGCATTAGTTTTCCCCCTGAGGCGGACCCGTCCTCCCAATGAGTGACAAGAAAGCTAAAATTCTAATCCTACATCTTCATTTCAACTTGTTCCATCAGAGCAGACAGTCATCACACTAGTATTTGTTTCCGTCAACTTGAAAGAGTGGCTTCTACAAATTCACAATTCACTCGACCGGTGGATTCAGTGGTCACTTTTGCTTCAAATTCAAGAAATATGATGACACCTCACTGGTCCCTTTCTACCCATCCCCGCACCAGTGGAGGGATGACATACCTTCCTGGTCCAGTCACACCATTTCCTTATTATTTTAGTGCTGATCATTTCAAACAGTCTGGTTTACTAAACGTTCCGCCCTCACTATTTACAATTGATAACATCCTCGCTCCACGACCCAGACCTGCCGCGTGTTCCGTTGTCCCAACGTCCACTTTTCCACATTTCACACATGGACCTCTTTGCAGTCAAGATTATTTACGTAAGTTTTCACATTAAATAAAAAAAAATTGGAGTGAATAGAAACATTTCTAATTGCATGTCATACTAAGAGTATTCGATTAAAAATATATTTCAAGACAAAAGTTATTAAATATACGGGAAAACTTGAAAAATATAACAAAATTAAGAGAAACGTTGTTAATTAATAATCAAAAATTCAATTTATTAAAATATGTATAAATTTTATTTTTATTTAATTTTTCTAATAATTTCTTTCTTTTTAAATTTATTTACAGCTTATTCATCAGTTTTAGCGAACTGTTTATCATCATCCTTTTCCCTACAAAGTAATATCCCAAAAAGAAAACGAAGGCATCGAACAATATTCACAGAAGAACAATTGGAACAACTGGAAGCAACGTTTGACAAAACCCACTACCCTGATGTCCTATTGAGAGAAGAACTGGCCATTAAAATTGATCTTAAAGAAGAAAGGGTTGAAGTAAGAAAAACTTAACTCTTAAAGTTTTATAAAACAATTTTATCTAACCAAGAAAATTTAAAATTGAAAGGTTAAAAAAAAAATACTATAAGTACGTTTAAACATACAGAAAGCAAATTGATTCTTAAGTTCTACGTATCTATAGGACACTAATAACATGTCGGACATTTCTATTCAACATGGGAACCAAAACATCTGTGCTAACAATTTTTAACTCAATATCAATCTGCCTATATGGAAAAGTATGTTTCATTCTTTGAAGATAGAATGAATCCTCTGTTGATTTTGAGTGCCGACTTCATTAAAGAACTAATCCTTATGCACAGGCCTTTAGGCCAGGTGGGTGTGCGCATGTGCAAACATCCTGCGGCCTAGAGAAGGGCTCTGATTGTTGACATTAGAGACAAACTCATTTCGAGGCTGCTCCATTGAAATAATATTTTGGTAATCAGGTTAATTTGTTACAAAAGACAACACGGTAATTGTTCTAAGTGGATTTGTTATTGCCTCCAGATACTACGATGCCATGTGTCATTATCTCAGATTGCGCTTTAATTAAAAATAAGTAGGTTTATAAACATTCTTCTAGTTAGATAGAAAAAGTTGTCCAGGTGTTTCTTACTTGGTTAACTCTGCTTTGCCACTTTAAATTTAAAAGAAAGATATAATAAGTTGCTATATCTGAATAAATAATAATAAATAAATAAATATTTTGTTGAACAATTACAATACTTCGTTAAATAACGTCTTATATTATAGACTTAATAGCTGACTTACAAATGAGTCAAGCAATAAGTCTAATGTAAGTTTGTATAATCAGTCCCATTTTGTTTTGAGAACATTAAGTTTTAGTATTATAGTGAAAACATATGCCTTTGGGTCCATGTAATATAATCCAGATTTGAAGTAAATCCATAACGTATTTATGGCTGAATCACAGTATATAGATCTCTATAGGTTTTTTTCCCAATCTGGGAAAGATGTTTTGGTTGTGCCTATAAGAAGCTTAGCACATAGCTTTAATCTAAATGAAAAAATATCAAACATCAAATATATTATATATACCTTGAGGGTAACCACATGAAAAAATAATATGAAAAACAATTACAAGGCACTCTAGACTTTATATGTTTTGATTACATGTTTGCAAACTGGTTCTATACTAGAAAAAAATAATAATTTGTTGAATAAACTGTCAAATTCAGGCATAAGTTTTGATCAGTTTTCCAATTGCGTAAAGTACTTGACGTCTTTTGTGGATGAAGCAGCGAATGAACATCGTTTGGTGTCATAGACTCTTGACAACTGGTTGCTATGGGAAACATGACAAATAACCAATAGGCAGGCGACTCAAATGATTAGTCGGCTGATCACAGATCTAATCGAGCGTGGAATGGAGATGAGGCGCCACCAAGCATTTCGGGTTCTATACCTTCATCAGGGTCTTTGTGAAGAGCGCAGCTGCTGCACTCTACTTGAAATTGCTTCTGATTTCTGTCAATGACAAACAATTTGCGCTGTTATTAAGTGACAAGTCATCAACTTTTAATACAAATAATATAAATAAATAAAAAGTTATGGGAATATCAAAATAAAATCTCTTTTTTACTTAGGTTTGGTTCAAAAATCGACGCGCCAAATGGAGAAAGCAAAAAAGAGAGGAACAAGAAAGGCTTCGTAAAATGCAAGAAGCAGCCAGCACTGTTTCGGCATCAAATTCAGAAAATGTAGCTAATTTAAGCACAGATAATGATGAAGATAATTGCAATCTGGATTCACCCCGTGCGGTTTCATCTCCGACACCATCTCAGAATTCGTTAGCAACAACATCTCCACTTGTTTATTACCATCATGCTGATTCGAATTTATTTGTTGACGGTGATTCAAGTTCTACCACACATCCTCTTAACTTATATCGGTCGACATCAGCACTTTCAATTTCACCTCCAACTAAAAAAAGAAAATTAAGTGAAACTTCAGATATTGATGTCGATTAATTGATTGATTATTAATTGTATATACAACTGAAACGTTGTAATTGTTATTATTGTAAAACGATGTATTTTAGGTTTACAGAAAAGTTTTTGTTTAAAATTTCATTTTAGACTTTACAAATTGTACAGATTGTAGCTGTGTTTCTCAATATCCATTGTGTGATAACTAATGTTTGTAATAGTTCTTAGAATGTGGATAAGAAATAAAGAAAACAAAATAGCGAATTAAAATTTAAAAATTAATCAACTTTTTGAGTGACAAGTAATGTACATACCGTATATATACTTAAAATGTTTGTTATTATTATTATTATTGTAAATTATTGCACGTATTAATAAATTTATTACTGATAAATAAATAAATCTGTGGTGATTGCATCTTTAATCTCGCTGTTATGAGGCTACTTAATTTAAGTTGGCTATTCTTTAAAAGTTAGATTGCCTAGCACTCTTATTTCCTGTTCAATCACGGTGTTTGGGTGATGTATTGAAGCTTTGAATCCTCACTATAGAGCTTCGTTGGCTCTAATCATTGAATCCAAGGTAACTTCCTGTTAGTTTCTCCTAAAGTGGAAATTTTATCGGGTAGCCATGATGGGTTTCCCTGAGGGTGCACAGACTGAGACCTTAGAAAATGCATAGAGTGTGATAACAAATCTCTTTGTTGTTGTTTTTCTAATTCACGTATCGGCTAACAGATAAACATGAATTAATTTCATCATGAAAACGTTTTCAAAGGTTTCTACTTCGTTTTTTTCCTACGCATTTAAGTGAAATTTTTAATTTAATAAACTACATTTATAAGGTTTCAGATATTAAATAGAAGAAAATTGAGATTTATTTTTTATTAATTTTAAAAACGCCTTAAAAAATAAATTCTTTTAAAAGCAAAATTATAGTAATTTTTTTTTAAAAAATCTGTACTTTTTTCTTATTTTCTTGGTTTATATATATTGTAGGTTATATTTGAATTTCCAATAAAGTTAATCCGTTTTGATCCTTTACGTGGTTCGATTAGCGCTTGCGTATTAGAACACTTTGCAGATCACCGAATGCACACCCTTGCGGGGACGTGATTGTGACGTCGCGAGTCGTTTTCAATTGGTGGGTTTCACTAAACCCCACCCTGTGGGCCATTGTAGTTTAAGTATATGACAATTAGGTAGAGAAATTGAAATGGAAAATTCATGAATTTGGAAATTGGGATGTGAGCTCAAGTAAGATAAGAAAGTTTTGCGAATTTATTTTTCTATTTCTAAGTCCCGAAGTAAGCTGTACCAAGCAGCTGCAGGCGAAGATAGGCTTCATAAATGCTAATAGATATGTTTGCATTAGCTGTAAATGAACGTCCAAAAAGATTATATAGACTCCTCTTCGTTTTTTTTTTTTTTGCAAACTCACTTTTTTGCATTAAAGTACAGTGTACTTTAAACCATTTTTTTGTTTTAACTTAAATATATATCAAAATGAAATTTAATAAGATTATCATTTCAAGATTTTCTCAAGCAGTAAACAAGTCTTTCGTGTTGTTTTAACTCGAACGTGATGAAATTTCAAACTTGACTAAAAATCATCTTGTTGAGTGCAATTTTTCTGCCACAAGAGCGGCGTCTTTAGATCTCAATCAAGATTAGTGCAGGTAACGGATTAACCTCATGGGGTAAGCTCTTAAACGTGATACTTTTCAGTAGTTTTGTGATAGGAATTTAAAAACGCTTGTGTACACAAACAGTGAGAGTTTAAGTGAAATTTGCTAAATTATTTTACTTCTTTAACTGCATTCATTTTTATTTGCATTTTCTTCTTATTATTATTATCCGATACAAAATAAATGAATAAATTTAAATTCACGTATGATATAATTCTGTTTTCGACACTTTGGTTTACGTGACAAGGTGTAAAAACAGGTTACATTGTGTGAACAAAACCAGGTTTGAAAGTTCAATATTGTTTTAAGCAAATACTGTTGTTGAGATCGTGTTTCCAACATCCTTCTCGAAAAGAGAAAGAGCAACGGCTAGAAATACGCAGTTAGCCCACCCAGGGTTGTTCTAGAGGTGACCACAATAGAAACCATGTTTGCGGCTCTGCCGCCTTTATCAGAAGGAGCAACGTATGGAAGAGCTTTTCACTCATCTGGAATAGGCCTATTAACATTGGTTGAGAAAAGATTGGGTGAGGAGCAAGTAGAACTTGTACAAATCTATATATCTACCTAGACAATCTGAGTAGAAATAAATGAATTTATAGCCTACAAGCATATATATGTATATATATACAAGCATATATATATACAAATTACTGAAATGTTGAATTTTCGTTACTGTATTTATTATTGTTTTCAGTTGAAAAAAATCGTCTTCGGGGTATCAGATTATAAAGTTAAAGTGAATGAAGTGATTCAAAATACTGTTTTACGTATAATATAGATCTAAATATTAATTTAAAGTACGATACAATATTTAGAAAATTTCAGAAATGAAATAAATATAAATAAAATCTGCTTTTTAATGGGTTACAATTAAAACCTAAATTAGAAATTTAAAAGTCTTTTAAAAGTTTAATGACCTTTAGTAATAGATGACAGAATTGACTAACAGTATAGATAATATTTTAATGCATACATTTGCATAAAAATAATACAATATTTTTATTTGTTTATACTTGCATGTTTTTCTAATCTTTTTAGTACATCAAATTAACATTTCAGTCACAAAATGTAAAGTAAAGAGTACTCTCTTTTAAACCTAATTACTTTACAGATTTGGGAATTCATATTCCCCAAGGTGTAGTCAAAGGCTTAACGCATTAGCTACCTTCAGTAACGCCTTGATTCAATGCCAACTGCTAATTAGGGGGATGGGTTAAGTAATTAGGTATTTAAACTGAATGGACACAGGAAGTTCATTATTTACCTAATCATAAAAGAAAATAATTTCAAAACAAGATGTTTAAAACATCATCTTACATTTATCATTTAAAATCATTTAAAATCAACTTTTATATCATTTTATATGATGCAGCATCAATGGCTTTATGTTATTAACGTTGTTCGTAGATGGTTTCAATCGATTTAACCTTAACATGCGATATCTATACACGAAACGTCCCTTTTCTCGTTTTTACAGGTGCGAACATCTCATTTTAGTTTGTGGTTAAGTATCAAGGGTGCTTTTCCATATCCTTACAAGCCAAGCCCTATTCAATCCTCTTGTAGTGTGGACTGGCCATACAAGTCTCAATACAAGAGTGAAAAAAATAGTCATGTCTGCGTATTATCCACCAACATGTTGTACTATTCAATAGATCTTGCCATGTACAAGTAAAACTAATCACCTCGTTACCACAACATGAAGAGTTTTATTATTAGACCCCCATTTGCTGTAGAGGGGGAGAAGCGTACAAACAGAGGATTATTTTTGGGGTAATCCAAGGTGGAACCAGTTGGCTCAGCCAATAGGAGAGCTGCTTAGGATTGGTTAATCCAATGTAGAACGCCGCTCGCCACCTGCTGACACCGGAGTTGAATGATAAAAGATTTAACCGATGAATTAAAATTGCCTGTCGATCATTCATAATTGAATAACAAAAATATTGACGTTGGCCAATGTTTTTATTTGGACAATTTAATTAAAGTTTAGTTATAATTAATTGCGTAAAATGATCTTTTTGTTGTAGAATGATATATGATGGTGATTTTTGAGAATATAAAATAAAAACCGAACCATATAGAAATATAGAAATGAGTTATTAGATCTTAAATGTTATGAATACTCAACTGGAAAAAATAATTTTTGTAGCACAAATGTTTCCAGTGTAGTTAAATATCTGCCGAGTGAAATTAAGTATATTGAATACGCAATATTATTGCTTTATTATTTAAAAATTTAAAAAATATATTATTTATGTTGTGTATAGTCAAAATTTGTAATTTTTGAAATTTTTTAAAATTTTTTTGGATTTTTATTTCACTACTAATTTACAAAAATTTATTTAATAAAATTGTGAATTAAAAAATAAAATTAATCTTTCATTAATTATATTTTTATTTACTGGGAATAAATGAAATTTTTTCTGAAATGCAGAGAATCGCACCAAAATTCGCGGCATATATCTAGGCACATTTAATAAATACAATGTTTACATAATCCTTTACAAATGTTTTATAAAATTATTAGATTTTTTTAAGCTTTCAAGTCTTTACGTATAATTTCAAATAAAGTATAAAAAAATTCAATAATTTTATAACTTTAATTTTTCTAGATAAAATAAACGATACTGTAATAATAAAAATCAAAATAGATTATTTGTAATTAAATGATCAATTCACACTAAACCGGTGTAATGATGCTGTTGTAAGTGAAAATTCAGTATATAACGTGACAGTGGGTGATCCTAATCTTAGGTGCTGTTGGTGACATGACTTTGGCTTCACGCCGTGTTGCCTCTCATTTGTCACTTCATCCTGTTCCATCAATAGGCAGCAAATTCCCTTTTCAGTGTCTGCCAGGCGCGCCTTCTGTGCAATAGCGTTCGGCTTTGAATGAAGTGGGACCACCGTGAGAGGGGGCTGCGAGTGACCAACAGGGCGGAGGCCTTTTGCCCGCCCAGCCAATTAGAGTGTGTCAAACAGGGTTCATGTCAAACTCAAGTTCAAATAGGCCTGAAAGTGCTCTTCATACAACCTATTAATTTTATAACCATTTATGACGTTACAAGAAAATCAAAACGCAATCGCAAAATGTAAACGAGTAATTTTTCAATTGATTTTGATGCTTTTTTAGTAACAAATTTAAAAATTAATTGCATATTATTAAATTTTATTGCATTAACTCACTGTGAGCACATAATCTTCAATTAAATGATAAATATTATTATTTGCAACTTAATTTCTTTTTATTTTTTAAATTCTTGTTGTGCATGGTATATCTCTTTTTTTTTTAATTCCATCCTCAGGCCTAACAACTAAGAGCTTTCTAGCTGCAAATCCTTTCCCCTTCCTGATTATTCCCCTCTGAAGCAGGGGAAAGGGGATGAATTTCTATGGCTTGCAAGGATCACAACGCTTTGCCGGCTGCTCCACAGCCCACCAAATACTGAGCCACATTTAATAAGACTAGACCCAACTAATCCTCCCTATATCCAGTCGGTTTTGTGAAATGATCATCCCAGGTTTTGCCTTGCCTTTGCGAATACTTATAACCTTATGCATCCTTTCAGTTTATTCCTGCTATTATTCCTTTCAAATTAATAGAGTAATAGGCTTGATCTATGAGATAAAAGAAAAACTCAATTGCTATTTTCAGTACAAAAAAATGCGGTTTGAATATCATATAGTTTTATTGATTTTTCTATTATCTACATAACCTGAAATATTAAATTTTACACATAACTTTATACCATTATGTGCGACATGTAAATCGAACTATCCACAACATTCATACTATTATTTGAATTTAAAGTTTTTCTTGTTTTATATTGCATATTTTAAAATAAAGCAAATTTAGAGCTCGTAAGAATCTTTATGAAGATAACCAATTAAACAATTCCCAGATATAAAAATATAAATTTTAAAGAAAGTTTTCTGAGTATGGGACAGCACTTTCTAGTTGGACTGTAAAATAAATACATTCCAGTTAAATTCTTCGCTTTTCTGCGGGTTTTGCTAAATTGCCCTGCATCTGCAGTGATTATACGTATAATGTTGGTAGCAATGTTAGGTCAGAAAATAATTCTAAGAAATTGTATGAAAGGGTTTAGTTGGGTATCTTGTTGTAGCCTTCAAGATATGCAATCAACCATACTTGTCGCAGTTTTTCTAAGCGCATGGATAGGCCTGAAGCATACAGAATTATTACTCAGTCCAGCCAAAATTCATAAGAAATGCATAACATTATACATGCGCTTTGTATTACTAATGATAATTGTACAATTTAATCACACACATTTGACCTAAGTTAATTACTAAAGAAAATGTTATTTTATTAAGATAAATATGTCGATAAAATGCTTCTTATATAGACTAAAAAATAATGAAAATTGATTTATTTTATAATTTTTTCTATTCTTCTAATACATTCGAATTTTAATATCATTAAAATAATATTTTTAATTAATTTGATTAGTTATAAAACGTGATTTCATGAAGTAATTTTTACTTTATTGAAATTTCTTTCGATTGTTAATTTCTGATTTGATCTCAATTTCTTAAACAACTAGTTAAACCTCACTAATTATTAATTAAATCGCAAATGTGTACGTGTACACTACAACTAATTACGTGTACACTACAATTAAATAAATTAAACAAATTGGTTTGTCAGAAAGTAATTCTACTCTGTCAAAACCGACACTCAAATAGTGTTTACTTTTTATTTAGACAATTAACTCCAGACGTCGCTAAACTGCGGCATGTGCTTGTAAACGTTCACTACAGTCACTAGATGTCGCTACGCTGCATTCACTAATAGAAAACTACCTTGAAAACCACGTGTGCCGTGTTGAATACTTTTTAAGCTGTGTAAGCAATGGCAACAGAAAAAAGTGAAAAGTTTTCACCTACAGATTTTCTTCATGGCCTTAAACTTCAGTCTGAGTCAGATATTTCAGCAGGTAAGTTACTTAATATCGGTTTAGTTTTATAATTATAATTGTTTTTATTTATTACTAAGGTTTACAAAAATTTATTGCACAAATTGAGAGTTTCAACAACTCAATATCAAAAGATGATGTTATTTTGGAATTCCTGAATAGTACTGCAAAAACTGGTCGTTACGTTCAACTGTTAAATACAATAGATAAAGTGAAGAAAGTACAAGCAAGAGAGGTAAATGCTTTAAAGTTTAATATAAAATTAAATAAATAAAAATTTTAATTTTAAAAATTTTGTTTTGATAGATTTCGCTTGTCTTCACAATTTTGGAATATATCTTTCTTCGAATTAGGGATGATTTACAACAGTATTCGTCAGTTGGCAATATCATTGTACAGTATTTATGCAAGCATTGTATGGATAAAATATACTTCATGTTGGGACAAGGAAAATCACACCATGTTAAGAAAACTTTAAAAATGCTAACCACATTTGTTGTGTTTAATAATCAAACAGCAAGCGAAATTTTGACTCACTTTAATTTCTTAGCTCAATCAGTCAAAAAATTGCCTTTTAGAACTGACATGAAGGTAAGTTTAATTTAACACTTGAAATTTATAAGGATTTAATCTTACAACAACTTAAATATATATTTTTTAGGAAGAGCATAGTATTAGAGTATGCTATATTCATTTTTTGTTGTCTTTCTTATTTACTGATAACGACAACGTAGCAAAAATTGTAGAAAATTCAGGTTTGAAAAAATTAATTGAAAACTATTGAATTTTATTTGGAATTTTTAATATTTTTTTGTATTGCAGAAGTGTTAAAAATTGTATTTGTCCATTTATATATGGATAATTATTCCACTATTAAGTTATTTTTATTAACTCTTGTCGATAAAGTTTTTAAAAATAAAGCACTATCCAAAACTTCGAAAGTGCGAATAGTAAATGGAAAAACTTTATACCATGTTGCCAAACTATACGCTTGGATTGGACAATTGAAATGGGATTTCGATAAGAAAAAGGATAAGAAAAAGGATAAATCGCAAGATAAAGAATTTGTTGAAGTGAGTAAAAAAAATTGGCTTGATAGAAATGTTAATTAAAAAATTTTATTTATTACACCGTTCAGCCTATACCAAATGAGAAATTGAGAGAAGAACAAGAACTAGTTTGTGAAGTTACGAATCAGTTTTTGTTAGCAATTTGTTGCTCTCATAAAGAAGGAATTATATTTCAAGATTTAACCCTAGGAACGGCAAAGTACGACGATTTAAAATTTACGAAATGTTACTGGTTTTATTTTTTTTGACTTAAACTTGTATTTATTTTTAGGAATTCAAATCATTTGATTACAACTTTATTATCATGTATAAAGAAACCGTACATGTCGTCATATACTACGGATTTATATGTGCAAATTTTGAGTTCAGTCCCAGATCAATTGCGATTTTCCACTGCTGCTTTTGAAAGTGTAATGATGCCACGTCCTTCTGACCAATGGCTAGCTCTAATGGAATTTTTAATTAAGGTATGTCGAAATAAATTTAATATGTAACTCTCAAATTTTATAATTCTTATTGTATAGGTTTATGATGGCCAAAATGTTGGTCAATTTTTGGAAAAATTAGGAGCCAATGCAAGTACAAAAGATATTGTATATTTTTCATGTACATTGCTGTTTCCTAAAATGATCACTCGTGATGTTATAAGGGAAGGTTTAAAGGTATTTTGATCCTGTAATTTTTGATTTGATAATTTTTTAATTATATTTTTATTTCTTGTTATAATTTGAAAGCACTCTTCAGTAATGGTGAATAGGGTGATGTTACAATACATATGCCATTTAGCACAACGTTTGTCGAAGTTTTGTAGTCTGTTGAAAGATTTTGAGCTTAGGCAACCGAAATTTTTTGGTCCATCAAGTGTTCATGATATTTTAGAAGGAGTAGGAAAATCTGCAGCGAAAGTATAACATTTATAAACAAATTATTTTAAAATTATAAATGATAAAAGTTGGAATGCTTTTGTTAGGTATTACTAGAAGCAAAGGAAATGGATGAGCTATGGGAAAATATGAAAAATAATAAACAAGGTAAGTAAAAAATTTCAAATGTGAAGTTATGTTAAATCTGACTTTTTATATATTTTTTTAAATAGAAAACGTGTCGCGAATTGTGGAATTAGAGTTAATTCTAAATATTCAAATGACTTTAAAGCAATCGTTTTCGTTTATGATGGAACAGTCGACATTGGATTTAGTAGATATATTGATTAATAAACAAGACTTAAGCTCTGACTTGACAACAGCTGAGTTTGCCGACTTTCTGTTAAAAGCAGTGGAATTGCTAATTATAACAGAATCACCGAAGGTAATTAATTCACATTCATTAAATTAAAATTATATTTATTTAACTAATTTTTGCATAATCGTTTAGGTTGTGTGTGGTCCTATAATAGAAATGTTAATAAATATAGTCACAGAGCAAGGATTAGATCGTAAATTTAGAGCAGTTGATCTTTTGATTAAGGTAACTTGAATTTTTAACATTTTTATTATTAATTTAAAATAAAAATATATTTTTCAGATGTTTATTAAATCTAATTTATTTAGTAATTCTGAAGAAATACACATTTGGTTTAACAATTTTCTTTGTTGTACGGAAAATTGCAAAGTTATTGGAGAATTTTTACACGCTACTCTTTTGAAATTAATTGATATGAATCAAAAGGATGGTAAGAAAATCATTAAATTAAAAGAAAAAAATATGAAATGCATAAACTTATCATTAATGTATTTTTAGGTGTTAAAGAATCTATAAAATCTTCAGATACAGTTACTTGCATGTTAGTACCTGCTTTAAAGGTTTTGCGTAGACAAGAAATATTTGCAAATGGTACTTCGCTCCTCATTATATTATCTTAAAACTTAATATTAAAAAATATTCTGATTTCAGATGCTAATTGCCAAACATTTCTAACAAGTGTATTACGTGATGTTTATCACACGGAAACGGACAAAGAATTTATTAAAAATTTCTTTGAGGCCAAAAAGTCGCACTTACCAGAAAACTTCTCCAAGTATATGAAAGTTTGTTCTTTGAACGGAGGAAAGAAAAAGTTGTCAGAAAATAAGATAGAAAAGTCAAAAAATATTGTGAAATCATTAACTCAACTCATGAAGTTCCGAAAAGTGAAGTGCATATCACTGAAGGAAAAAGATATAATAGAGAACATGAAGAATTTGGAAGAGTTTGACCAGCGTCGTCTTACCTATCAAATATTGTGCTATCTTGAAATTATTCTCAGTGAAAATGTAAGTTGTATTTGTTTTACGGCATATCTTTTAATTAATTTTATATTTTTATTTAATTTTAGAATCTGAACGCATCTGAAATTGTGGAATATTTATTTAAATTGCTTCATTATTTGATATTTCCAACAGAAGCTGGAAAATTTCAAAAATCTTTATGTTCCATTGTGATTAGTCATTCAATCATCAAAAAATGCTTTTTTAATTACGATTTTGAATTTGCTAATAGCTTATTGCTAAACCTTTTGAGTTTAATTAGTGATTCTGATCCCGATGTACAACATTTCTCTTGGTACATTAATGAAATAACGGTGTTTGTGAAAAACTTAGCAAATTTCGAAAAGAAGATAAATTCACATATGAAAGAATTTATTATTAAGAATTTTAAGCACGTTACTAATGAGGATGTACTGCACGTGTTTGAAAGCTTATCAGAAACGGTTTTAACGAAATACAATTGGCTGACTAAAATGTTTTGCGAACGAATTTCTAACATAATTTCTGCCGATCGTTCTCTCGGCTTGTCAAATGCTTCCGTGGAAAATTTGTTAGGAAATATAAATAGTAAATCAATTGCTAGTGGAGTTTTGAAATTAATTAAAGCATTTCCTGCTTACTGCTACTGTTTTAAACCAGGTAAATATTTAAACTATATTATCTGTTAATTATTACTTGACTCTTATGTGCTATTTTTTAGGAGCATTGAAAAATTATCTTGTTGAAAATCAACAACATGCAATTAAAGTACTTTGCTATGCACTTTCTCAATGTTCATTTGTTCGCAAAGAGTTTGAAGATTTGTGTCAAGCTGAAGAATTGAAAGTTGTTAATCATGAGAGTTTTTGTCTGCTTTTTGAAGTGTATTTGGAAAATTTTAAATGTTTGTCAATGGAAAAACAGTCAATTACATCAGGTAGTAAATTTGTTTTAATTTTTTTAAAGTATTTTTAACTAATTTTAATTTTTATTACAGAAAAACTCTTGTCCATGGTAGAAACTCTAGAAAGCAATGGGATTTTAAATGTTAACAGACAAACTATTGATGTTTATTTAAATCTAATCGTTTTGAATATCAGAGGTAAGTTTAATGTTAAATTGCATGAAATAATTTTAATACTTATTTTTGTTTCTTAAATGCCAATTTACAGATCTAAAATGTGCAAAAAATATCATAAAAGCTGAAATATTTGAATCTGAAGATGACAAAGACCTGGATAGAATTAAAACATTATCAAAAATTACTGAAGATAGAGCCATTTGGGACAGCTTGATGAAAAAATGTTTCAAGTGCTTAGAAGAAAATTTATGTTCACATTTTTTAAGATCGTTGATAGTAATTCAAGAAAAAGTAATAATTTAAGTGATTTTATTTATATATGATGGTATTTAATATTTTTATGTTGTCATAAGGTTAAAGATTTTGCGTCTGAATATATTTCATTAAATTGGGAGGAATTCATGAAAAATATATTGCAGATTTCTCTGAGGTAAGTCATTTGTTAATGTTAATGTTGTGATTTGCGTGTAATGATTTTTATTTTACTTCAGAGATGTTGAGAAGAGTGAATTTCTGGAATTTTTACTTGAATTTGTAATGAAGTATAACGTTTATGTGGATTGCACGATTATTGCTGAAATGATTTTTGGTCATTCAAATTGTTTGACAGTTTTGTTATCTAATAATAATTCTAATGCTCCTTACTTCAAAACTAAAGGTAAAGAATTGTAATTTAATTTAATTTAAAAACTGAATTTAATTTTAAAAATGCATATCTTATTTTTGCAGAAATAGTAGTTGACATTCTGGTAGCATTAACGTCACGAGATTCGAAAATATTTACGTCTTCACATATTCCTCTGTTTCTTGCAAGTTACAACGCTACTTTAAGTTCAACTGGTAAATAGAGAGTATAATTCAGTTATACTTAATTTTCAATTTTGGTATATTTTAAATTAAATTTATTTCACAGACGAAAAAATATTATATCTACTACACGTTCTTTCTACAAATGGAGTTAACTTTGACGAATATAGGTATGACTGTGACTCAAGAATTGTGTAAAATGAGAAAATTAACTCGGTTAATTTATTTTTAGACCATTTATGTGGGGTCGTGCAGCTATTGAGTTTTATGCGGTTCGCCGAAGTGCAAGTTTTACATTAAACGAAATGCCTAATGTTCAGTCGGTACTGAAACACTTTGATAAAGAACTACTAACTAAAACAGCAATGAATTTTCCTATTGATTTAGATCTTCAGGTGAAAAACATTAAAAAAATTAACTACTTAATTATTTATTTAATAATTAATTTTTTTTTCAGCCAAAAATTACTGAAAATTTAAGTGATCGATCTATTTTAGATCCTCGCTTTTTGTTTCCACTGTTGAGTACTCTGTTGTCACCAAGTAATATTTATTGTAAATTTGTTTTATCAAGAGTTTTATTTATGCATATTTTTTTTAGATTGTTTTGTAAATTGTTCGGAATTTTTGGAATGTAATGTTTTACCTATTGTGTTTGCTTCATTGAGTAGTAACTGCTCTGAGATGAGAAAAGCAGGATATTACATATTAATATTGTTTTACGAACATTTGGAAACTGCCAAGTATGTATCTTTTGTATTGATTTATTGTAATGGTGTTTTAAAACTAGCAAATTTATTACAGGTATAAGAAAAAAGTTATTTGGCTTCATTTATTAACTGCAATTAAGAATGGAATTGATGAGGAAAACTTTAAATTACCCAATGTTATTAGCGTGTATTTAGCTAAAATAACCGGATTATTGGTTCATGCAGGTACGCACTTTTATTGTTTAATTTTTTAATATTTATTTTACCAACACTTTCTTCAGATGATCCACTGCAGGAGATTATTGCATCATTCTTGTTGTTAAAATCAGATTTAGATATGAATCATGTGCCAGATTTTATCAAACTTTTTAGCAGTTCTCAAGTACAAATTAATTTTAAAAATGGTTGGTAAGGTTAATTTTTAAATTTGTTTTATTTCTTAGCATTCCAGACATCGAAAATGGATAATTCAGCTTTTAATTGATGGGGTTAAAGACGTTAATGATTATTACATTTGTGAAAAAAGATTTTTGAGTAAAATTATATTATCATTTTGCGAGTCGGCTGTCTGCAAAGTAGAGACAACGGTAAGAAATTTTATTTTTGTCCTCTAAATTTGAAAGATTACTAGAAGTGTTAAAATATTAGAAGGCGCAAAATTTAATTTATCAATATTTTTAGCTCCAGATTTTGGACCTGTTACTTGCGTTTGCTGCCATCCCCACTGCAGCTAGAAGATTAGTAACGTTTGGAGGAGTATTATCATATTTGAATAGAATTTTAGTGAAATAGTAAGCATTTCGTTTTGGTTTTAAATATTATAACTGATTTCTTTTACATTTATTGCAGCGGCTTGGTTAAATTTGAAATTGTGTCAGGCACGATTCGTTTGCTCAACAAACTGTGGTTTACAATGATTAACAGTCAAGAAACTGAATTGATTGATGATAACGGTTCTCCAGGCGTATTAAATAGAAGTAAATTACTATCTAGTGCAATTGTAATGGAGTTTTATCTTGTGTGTAATATCTGCGTGGATTTAATTGGGTAAATTAATAACTTTTTCGTTTAAGTTGTTATTATTTATTTAAATATTTTTGTTTTTAGTGTCAACTCGAAACTATATGAATGGGAAATTATTACAACAACATTAGCATCTATATATCATCACATTAACAGCAGGAGTGATATGAAATTTTATAATACCATTATAGCATCTACAGAACGTGTAGATGACTTTTTGAAAATTCACAAAACTGTGATAGAGAAAAATAAAACGGATGATCAACATTTAACTCATATAAAATCACGGTAAATGAGAAGTAATTAAAGTAGAATAAAATAAGTTTCTAATTATTTTCTTTTATTTTAAGATATTTTGACAAATCGGCAGTCAACAAAATTATCTTACAACTGTGTTTATGGATAGTAGAAAATAATTTGTTTAAAATTAATCCAATATCATTTTGTCAAACATGTTTTAACGTGGTTGAATATGTTTTTGCATCAACATATTTTGAAGAATCGTTTATGTTCCAAATGGATTTTTTAAAATTTATTGAGAAATTATTCGCAATTGAAGTCCTCGAAGATGAATTAATAGCTCAACACATATTGAAAAGAACTTCACAAACTGATAACATTTTGAATTATTTGCTGCGATTGTATTCTAACTGCAATCCGTACCCAGGAGAATTGACTTCTGAATCGAAATTTAAACTGTTAATCCAATTAAACAAAGTTATGGGAATCGTTTTGATGGAAGCACGACGCAACATTTCAATGTGGATTGTCGAAAGTACCGAGACTGACATAGCGACTTGGACCAGAGCAATTGACTGTTACGTTGCACTTCAACAACATAATTCTGCATTATCAGGTAAGTTAAAATGGTATATGTCAAAAATTTGAAAAATTTGAAAAATTTTCGAGATGGATTATACAATTTAAATCGAAATTGAAAATTACAATGTAAATTGATTATAATTAATATTTTATATTTGTAACTTTCAGTTTCAACGCAGAATTATCTAACCATCTTATCATGCGAGTTTCTTTTACGTAAAGCGAATCCTCTTGAGTTTGATTCTTTAACTCATTCTCTGGAACTAATGTGTAAACTAAGAAAACGATGTCACGAAAAAAGCGATACCGATAACAAAGTTAAACGTAAAAAAAAGACAAAGTTTTAATTAAATCTCGTATGTAAATTGCGTAATAACTTTAATTTTACATTCTCATATTTAATTTTTGTATTCATAAGACATTTTGCTTTAAGTAATTCTACAAAATAAAGAGGAGTAAAATGCATTTTATAATATATTAAATTAGTACAATCGTTCTTTTTTTAAATATTCCATACATAATTACAACAGTCTTTAAATCGACTTTGAAGTTTAAAACAATTTTTTAAGACTAAGTAGTTATTCGATCACTGGAGATGCAATTGAAGTATCCTGGAAATATTCTAAGTGTGCAGGAACTTGATCAGGAGTTGCACTCTCACTAACAATGTTTATTTCGTTATCACTGACTCGTCTGCAGTTACAGCAATACCATCAGTGGTAGGCTTATTACTAGAAATATCAGTAACTGGTTGATTACTTGAAACTTCAATATCTAACTGGTTTTTTGAACTGGTTGTACTCATTTGATTGCTCGAAGTATCATTAAGCATATCATTCTCTGTTGTTGCTTGCTGAACTTCTATGGGATGTATTGAAACTACTTCTGATTGAATTGAAGATTCTGTTGCAATGTGATAAATTCGATTTTCTCTTGTTGCCAGCCCACATGGATTGTTTTCAGTTTCCTTTGTTGTACTTGATTGTTTTTCAGTTGTTGTTACTGTAGTTGGTAGAATTAGTGGTTTTATTTTCATACGTTCTTGATTTTCTTTTATTACTCGGTTTGATTGATCATTAGTTGTTACTTCTGGTAATATTTCTGTGTTTATTCGTTTTTTCATTGTTATTGTAGTTAGACTGACCATAGTACTTGGTAAACTTTCCGTTGTTGTCACTGGACTTTCCGTGCTTATTACTCTATTAGGTTGATTACTTATGCTTATTACTAGGCTTAGTAGATTTTCTGTGCTTCTCTCTGTGCTTAGTACACTTTCTGTGGTAGTCACTATGCTTGGTACGCTTTCTGTGCTTGGTGCACTTTCTGTGGTAGTCACTATGCTTGGTACGCTTTCTGTGCTTGGTGCACTTTCTGAGCTCATAGTTTTTTTTGACGTATTTTCCACGTAAATTTCTCTAACTAATAGACTTTCTTCGTTTTCCACCGTAATTTGTTGACTTTCTGTAGTTATTTCTGCATTAGGTTGACTATTTGGAAAACTTTCCGTGCTCACTACACTCGGTAGACCTTCACCGCCCATTACTATATTTGGTAATCTTTCTGTGTCAAGCACTGCAATCGGTAGACCTTCGTCGCCCGTTACTGTACTCTGTTGAGTTTCTGTACTCATCACTGTATTTGGTTTGCTTTCTAATATTATTGCATTTGGGTGATTTTCAGTTGCTGAAGCACTCAGTTCATCTTCTTTCGTTACTACGGCATTTGATTCATTCTCTGTTGTTACCACTGGATTAGTTTCATTGCTTGTTGTTACTAGTATATTTGGTTGGTTTTCTGCGGGAGTTACTGCATTCTCAACAAAATCGCTTTGTGGTGTTTGTTCTTGGTTAGAAGCTGCTGATTCAGATGATGGTATTTTAGATGTGCTTTCAGTCAACTCCGTTGTGGATATAAGCGTTGCATCATCCGTTGAATCTGTTTCTCTTTTTGCAAGTTTGAATGAATGGTTATCTGGAGTTTGGAAATATAGTACTTCAGCTTCAGAAGCTACTTCTTTCCTAAGTGTCACCAATGAAACTTCACTTTTTATATCTGCTTCATTTATCGGGGTTTGTGTTATTACTTTGTCGACATTTTGTAAAATAACCCATTCAGGCACACTCATCACTGTGGCTGGTGCGGATGAATCAACTTGCTTAAAGCTCTTTTCGACTCGTTGAGATTCGTCAGACAGAACCGGAATTGAAATAGCCTCTTCAACGCTTGTTTTTTCAGGTTCATCAGCTTGCCTTAAAGGTGAATCTTGTTTCCTAACATTTGTAATCCCACGGATATTTTCATTGTATAATTGTTGTTGATCAGTTTGTTTCATTGCTTCTGTTGTAGCAGCATCATTTAGTGCAAATTCATTAGGAGTTTCCACTGTAATAACTTTTAATTCTTTATTAGTTGGCTGAGCTGTCAAAACAATACTAGATTGATCAGACATATTTTCTAAAAACTGGGATTGTTCACTTAATCGTCCTGTTGTTATTTTTTTATCTTCTGCAACTTGTGTCAAAGTTAAGTCCGGATAAGTTGAAGACTCTAGAAAAAGTGCAGCTGCTGATTTGGGTGGATTTTCTGTCATTATCAGTGCATTCATTTCATTTTTGTTTAATTGCTTTTCTATTGTTGCAATTGAACTGGATTGATTTTCT
>JAQFZN010000397.1:0-31854 GCA_034687075.1 Geophilus carpophagus
TCTTTCAAAAATAAAAATCCTCCCTAACTGTTTTTGGGACATTAGGGGCGTTCAATCCAAAAAGAAAAGTGACATTTAAAAAATCACTTTTAAAAGTGTTTTTTTGAAAAGTCACTTTTTATTAGGGAAATTCAATGCAAAAAGAAAAGTGACTTCAGTTAAGTCACTTATGATTCCCATGCCTATGAGCAGGAGAGGCAAAACTACAACTTAAAACAACAAGTTGCCATCTTGATTTTTATGATTGTGACTGGTGGCACATGTGCAGAACACTAAGCTTTCATGATTAGCTAAAGTCTTTTAAAGTAACTTCTAAAAGAAAGAAAAGTCATGCAACCCGTGTCTTTTGGAAAAGTCACTTTCAGCCAGTGACTTTTAATTAAAAGTCACGACGTTTTAAGCATCATTTCCGGCTGAGAAAAGTCACACAAGACAGAAAAGTAACTTTTAGTTTTGGATTGAACGCCCCTATTGTCTTTTAGGACCTTTTTAGGTCTAAATAAGAATTTGTGATTTATTGTTTCCTGTTTTGCTGTCGTAAAATTTCTTGAATTTTGGTAAGAGGAAATAAAATACTTTATTTTAAATTTATTTTATAATTTACATAAATATAATTGATTTTATACATTTATAAAATTAAATAATTTTTGTTAAAATTTAAAACAAAAACCTGTTGAAAGTGACAGTTTGACAGATATAATAAAAGCTTCATATTTTCCACTCTAGTTGTTTTTTTGAAAACCAAAAACCAGGTTTATAAAGTTCAATTTTCTTATAGATCTCAATATATTAGGTCAATAAACAAAAGCTCTTCCTTAATAATATACAAAGCTCAAGGACTACAAACCAAGATTGTATCTAATTTGCTTTAACTACTGACACATTTGTCACTCTATTTTCTTGATTGTAATTACTATTTAAATTCAAAACAAATGATAAAAGAAGTTGTTGAATACAATCTGGTTTGATTTAATTAAACTAGAAAAAATTGAGTTTAATATCGAACAAGAAGGGGAAGCCCTCAACCTTGACAAAACAAAAAATTCAGTCCTTTCCATCATGTCTCTTTCCACTAAACACTTTTCTATTTGTCCCAGTTTATCGGGTCCCGGATTTAACAACTCCAAGTCACCCATTAGAACAAACAAAAAAAATAAGGTTAAAAAAATATTCAAATTAATTTTATTATTGTCATTAGTATGCAATTAAAATTGATTATTTTGCATTATTTTTGGATTTTTTGCAAAATGAAATTATTTTACTTGATGAACTGAAATGAGAAGGTATATCTATAATTTAGAACAGGACATTAGGGTTAAGATGATTAAAAACAGCGAGTCAACTGTCCTTGGTCTCAACACTTATTTGCACTAAATCAGGTCATGATACCTTTAAAAAATAGTCCCCTTGAAATTTATGAAGTACACTGATGGTGATATTCCTATCTTAGGTGCGGCCATCGACAAATTATGATAAATGGCATCAAAACAAGTCGCTTAATAAACGATAATAAAGATATTTACATTTTTCATTCATTTAGAACTGATAAATGATGTTGTTCTGTACGTTACGACTAAAACTCAGTTTAAGATTAAACCAAATTGAATTTTTTTAATTAAAATTGTAGTTTTCTCAAAAATGTGTTTATGGTTGTTGCAACTACGTTTTCATGTTAATTCCAGTTTGATTTAATCTGTGTTCATGTTCGGTTGGTCACGGATGAACACAGATTATTGCCCTCACTCGATGTCCATTCGCGAAGGCCACCGTTGTGATTCTGTCGTTGAGTGGCCTCGACCAGGAGACGTAAAAGAATCTCCTTAACCTGTATCTGGAAACCTGAAAAGTAGGTTATAAGACGAATCAAGTGGAAATTCTGTAAGAGTATTGAATTATTTATCAGAGTGAAAAGTTCAAATGAAATTTCAAAATAAAGCTGCTTTAAAATAGTTTGTGCATCACTTGTTTCTCCGAAAAATTTCAAAGAAAAATAGATAAAAAATAAATATTTTTTAAAAAATTGAATAAAGTAAATCTAAAAAGTATTTTTATGAGAAAATGTATATTAAATAAAATTTAGAACTCATTTGCATAGCAAATGAAAATATTTAAGGGGCTAATGAGCTGTAAGAAGAGTTGACATAGTGAACACATTACATTAATGTTAAAAAACAAGTCGTATAACCTGAATGAAATCAAATGTAATTTTTATATAGAAATTATTTCCGCTGTATATATTCAGTTTTATTTACTTTCAGTCTCATAAAATAATTCGTGCATAACAAACATTTGCACTGTCATGCACATGAGCAGAGCTTCAAATGTACCGGAGCAAATTGGGGAAATATTGGGAAATATCGTTCCGGTTCGTGAAATTATTGTACACATTGTTCCGGTTGTCGTATGATTTTTTAGTCTCACAATAATTTTGAAGCGGCGTTTCGGTTCGTGGAATTTTCCATAATCCTACACACGAAGGACAACAGCCACTTTCAGTTTGACCAACATTTATCTTATAATTCACGTATAGTAGTAGTGAGTTTGTGCTAGACATCGTTTTGGCCGTTTCTGTTTGACAAGTGACGTCACTTCCCTTAGAAGTTCGTTTTAAACGGCTAAAACGACAAAAATGTTTATAAAACGGAAATATAAACGAAGTTTGCAGCTTATTTAGTGGCAATTTTTATAATTAGATCGAGCAACGGTTTGCCTAGTAGCATTATTCAAACAAAGAAAATTCAAAACGAATTCGAAACGAAATTTGAAGCACCAACAAGAGCATTCTCATTTCTATATTCCTATCTTGAAATTATCTTGTAAATGTATATCTTGATTAATATAAACCGAAAATATTAATTAAATATGTATAAATTTGATTTATAAAATAAAAATGTGTAGGTGTGTAATGACAAATGTCTGGTTTCACTTTCACTCTATTTTTGCTCCCTTTTCTCCATCACGCCAACACTAAAAACGAAATTTCTTTTTAATTGTATATTTATAGGATATATTTTTAGTTCGTTGACCTGCTTTCACAAGAACAACTAAATTGAGATAACTTTCTTAACCCTATCTCAATTTAACAACAAAATTACTCTATTGTACCCTTTAACAAATTTAAAAAACAAAGGAAATGAGATGACATCTTCAGATTTTATCTCAAATTACTTCACAAAAATCACATAAGGAAGTTTAATTTCTTTTATCAAACCGAAATAAAATTACAGTTCAATGTTCTGTACCTGAACCCACATCTTAACAAGATAAATCTATAAAATATATTTGATTACTTAACATTTCTGCACATCCAAACTTAAAAATACCAGTCACACCCTTTTTATTCGAAAAAAATCAACTTCCTAATGTCAGAAAAATTACAAAATAACAATTTATCCTCAATAAAATTTCCAAGTATTTTCCTTTTCCCTTTCTAAAAAATAAAGGGTGCTAAGTGGGTCAAGTTTAGTTGTCTTTTAAAAAAGAGTCTTTGACTAATTCCTTTTTGAAATAACTCCTGGGTCTGGGATATTCCTGGAGCAAAAGAATGACATAACAACTTCTAATTTTACTCATTCAAGATCCAACAAGGATCTGTGAGTTTGTATTTTCTTTTCACCATTAGTTTATCATCAACTTCAAACCAAGGTAATCAATGCACTTTCCTCTAAAACCTATCAAAAGTTAAACTCAAACAGATGTATCTAACAAGGTTACATAGAAGTAAGTTTAAATTGATGTCAAGTGAATAAACCATCAATTATTCTAGACCATTTGCACTCTACATCTTAATTTATTCAGCAATACTTGTACAGTACTCTTATACTATCCTTGATATGGATTAGTGAACACAGAACTCAGATTAAGATTCAAGCTTTTAATTCCTTTCAATTCCTTTCCAGTAAAATTAATGATTTATACTTTAAACTATCCTTGACAAAGACAAACATTCTTTTAAGATAAAAATCTGAAGTATGATAAACGTTGTATCCTCTAACACCTTTATTAAGCATCAGATAAATATTAAACTCATCATAAATCAAACTATAAATACCTATTTATTATTACCACCATTTATGGAACTGCTAGATGAACTGTCATTGCTGAAAGGAATAAATTATAACACATAATGAAGCAATGTAAATAAAAAATTGATTGATCTCATGCTACTTACCTTTCTTTTTTAAATTAAAAGTTGTCTGATAAGATTGTTATTCTATTTATTTATTCCAGGTTGCAGCCATGTATACTTGGTTGGTCCATATGGGCGATTTGATTGTCCTCATGGCCGCCTGTCATGGTTTTCGAATTTTAGCTCGAATCATGTTCAAACCGGAATTTCAAATTCTAGCTGAAGAATTTATCTCGACATTGGATTTTTGCGGATCTTGTTTTGAACTTGCATTTATCTACGAAATTTACGGACTTCTCCCATTTGCTGTTAGTTTGTTTATTGCTTGTTATTGGTGGTCACTCACATTTGGAGATGCGGCTGTTAATCCGAATAAACACGTTGAAGACTACGTTAGAGGAAATGCTAAACACTGGGAAGCTGGATTAAAAATTTTAGCCGAATTATTAGCTGGAAAATTCGTATGGAAGTAAATTTTCTTCATTTAGCATCGAATTATTGAAAAATTCTAATGAATTTTTTTTTTCTAAAATAGTTTAGTTCGTTATCTATGGTCATTTGAATTATCCCACGATCATGGCGTGAAAAGTCACGAAGTAATTTGCGAGGCTGATCTTGTAGTAAGTAAAAACTAGAAATCAAATTCTGAAAAATAAAAAAAAATTAATTAAAAAGTAATACTATAATTACATGATTGAATTTAATACTTATATATAGGTTCCAATATGGAAAGGCGCACTAGTTGAATTCGTACTCACTTTCATTGACCGTTTAAATGCATTAACATCCGAAGATTTTACGATACTACAAAACAATCTTTTCGTTTCACTTTTATCCACTGGACTTGTTGTTGCAGGTATTATAACTTAGCAAAAGCTTATAGTATTTGTATTTTCGAATATTTTAAATCATAAAAGTAGTTGGAAAAAACTAAAACTAATAGCTAGTGTCAATTTGATAATTATTTAAATTGATAGTTTGTCTTACTTTCAAATTCTAGGTCTTAACTACAGTGGAGGATATTTCAATCCCGTCCTTGCCACTTCTCTCAAATTGGGTTGCAAAGGTCACTCCACAGTGGAATTTTTTATAGTTTATTGGATTGCATCAATCCTTGGATCTATGGTTGCACTTCAATCTTATCTCATAGTGATTCGTCGATTTACTAAAAGCAGTCCCCCGAAACGAAAATTAAGTGAATCAGGAAAAAAGAAAATTAAATAATTGATATTTTCTTCTTGGATTTGTAATAAAAATAATAATGATAATGTCGATATTTTTGTAAATCGAATCTAAATTTTATTCTTTAGTACTTATCCTTAGAATTTACTTGAATTCAGAAAAATTCACTTGATCGTGATAAATTTTTAAAGATTTTTAAGACCGGTCGTGACCCTGTTCTTTTTAGAGCGAGCATCGGCGCAATTTTGTTTCTTGTTATTGTTATTATGTAATACAAACCTCAATTACGCAAGTGAAATCGCCTATTTAAATTTACTAGTCTAATTTCGAGATAATAAAAAGTGATAGTAATTTTATAAATTATTAGTTTTATCTTATTAATACCAGGCTTAAATTCAAGCCGGATTAACCGGAAATGATAAAACAGTAATTAAAAATTAGAACCTACTCACGAACAAACATCGAATTTATGTTGTACTTCCTGGTTATTATTTATTCACTTCCGTTTTAGCAGTGTAAATAAGCCTATAAATAAAGAATTTTATCAATAATTGCTTTTACAGTGAACATAAAGTAAATTTATATGATCATATATTTTATCACAAATTAATGTTTAATCAAAAGCTTTTGACAAGTTGAAACAAGAAGAGAAAATGTCAAATCAACATAGTAAACACTCTTCCTCTTTATTTTCTCGTCTAACTTGGTATATAAATTACAGTTTTTTAAAATATATTTCAATTTTATACGTGTTATTTTTTGAATATATAACGATAGGTTTACACACCTATTCAAACTACATCTTTACTTAACACATTCAATGAATATTTTGATTTTCAACCTAACAAGTTACGTTTTGCGACTATATTGTTTTTATTCAATAGCAGACAATGAGTTTGCCATTGATTTCTTTGAAGAAATGTTAATGACATTTCAAATATGCGGATCGTTTTTGCAAATTATTGCATTGGCCAGAAATGTTCCTGAAACTCACTTCGTGGTACCTATTGGTATTGAATTTATTTGTATAATGTATTGGCAATCTCTGGATACAAAAGCCAGAGGAAATGCAAATTATTATATAGAAAAACTTATATTTTGTGATGACAAATTCTCGTATATTTTCTTAGTAATACTTGGTCAACTATTTGCTGGACATATTGCTTGGTTGTAAGTAACGGATATACCTATCTAAAGATGTTTACAACATTTAATTGTCTAGACAATATTTTAAGATCAAAGTCAGAACAACTGATATTTAAATTAAATAGTTTATTAAATGACATCCCAGTGTTTTGAAGTGAAATTAATTGTAATTATTAATTTACAAGACAAAATTGTGTACTTTATAGATATGATAAAGCTTTAAGAAGCTTCCAAGATGTTAAAAAGAAACATGACACTTGTGAAAAACAGATTATTTCTCTTCTTTCTCCAAAGACAACTGTGGTGGTAATTAGTGTTCAGTTTATTGATCGTCTATTAAATCACTTAGAAGCTGATCACACCATATTTCGGAATGTATTATGGAAATCTTTATTCCACACTACCATAGACTGGATAAGTAATATTATTGTAATAATTTTTTCTTGCTTAGTGATATTTTAAAATAATTCTAAATTTGTTGTTATTGCAGATGTAATTTTAACCAACGGTTTCCTCAGTCCGAATATTGCAACTGTAATTCACTATGAATGTTTAAGTATCAGTAAGGATATTAACCACACAATGAAATTTATTATTCACTACTGGATTGGGACTTTGGTTGGTTTTGTATTGGCTCATTATTTTTATCATATTGTTATTCATCACAGTTAAATTGCTTGTATAATTAATTAAAGACTTTATCATCTTTCACATAATTGATTTCATTTAAATAAATAAAGCTAAACATTATGTATTATTCATCAAATTGGAAACTATCACCATTTTTATTAATTATTGAAAATACAATAAATTTTGTGTATACATATTTTCTTGAGTTTTACACAATTTTCGCTCAATTTGATTCACTTTTTCCAAATTAACATCTGACGGCACTTGACGATTTCGATAATAGATGTAAGTAGCTATGAGAATTTTTGACATTTGGTCCCATTAGAAATAGAATGTAGAAGTAATGAGCCATTACACAGCCAAATATATTTCCAAGCCAGTAAACTAGAAAAAAATCCACTGTGGAATATTCGGAACATTCGTATTGCATTATAGTTGCTACAACAGGATTGAAGAAAAATCCAATTGAATTGACAGCTATAAAAGTAAAATAATTAGACAAGTTAAGCAAAACTATTATATAGCTTAGCGTAATTAAATAACTTTACCTAAAAGAACCAGACAGACGTTGAGTACAGTTTGCCACAACAAATTACGACATATTAAATAATTTCTTGACATGTAGATGTTAAGACGTTCAATAAACACCAGACCAGCTTCAATTAAAGCACCTTGAATCGCTGTAACTTTGAGTTCAGATGTGCAAACAAGGATAGGAGTAGTGTCTTCAATAGTTAAAACATGTCCAAAACGATAAATCATTTGCATTGTATTATAAATGGCAAGTTTAAAACTGTTTTAAAACATTGCAATTATATTTTTTAAGTTTTTAAAATAATAAAATACTTACAGCCAGTCAAAATGACCAATTATAAATTGACCCATTACAATGGCTGCAATTGACACCACATTATCCACTTCACCTAATATGAATTTCTGGCAATAACTTAAATCAGACTTGATCGCTGAACCAGACACTAAATGCCACCATAAACTGAGACAATAACTAAATCCTGTGAGCATATGCAGAGAAAATCCTTTGGTTTGAGACGCAATTTCCACCATCAAGCTACACATTTCACAAGAGTAGACCAATTCCTCAATGAAGAACAAATATACAGAATAGTGAATAGTTTTACGGCAAATCCATCTTGTAGAATAAATGATGATGTTTAACATGGTGAGATTGTACAGTTGTTTCAACGAAAGCATGTCTCAACAATTTTACAATTAAATGTTTAACTTTCAAATCATTTTATATATTCTTATCCTTTTTTAATTTTATCTGTGTATAATAGAATCCATAACGATTTGCAAAACATTGTTCAATGTTTTCAATTCAACTCAACTTTTGTTTTGTCAATTATTGTTGTAACTTATTCTAACACTCACTGTTGACTGACAAGTGAATGAAAAAGGAAAGCATCCTGTAGCTAACTAGAAAACATCAATAAAATATTCGAAAGTATTTAATACAGTAATTATAAAATGTCTGCATCCAACTGGCACATATATGCTTCTTCAATCTACCTTACAATTTGCATTTTAAATATAATTTTCCAAAAAATGTAAGCAAGAAAAACAATTATGGGTCACATCGATTTCGATAAAGAATATGAAATTGATGAAAACGGGTAAGTTACAACTTCTTTTACGTATATACATGTATACAGACGTAAAATAATTTGAATTTTTCTATAGATTTGACAGGTCTGCCTACCTGCATTTATTGAATCTTATATTATTAAACTTGGCTACTTATCTGTTACGCATTTATACTTATCAGATAATTCAAACTCCAAAAATATATACACTCGTAGCAGAATTTGCTTTCGCAATAGAAATAGTAGGAACAAGTGCTGAATTAACATCTTTAACTAAATATTTTTCAGCTTTCTTTATGAATCTACTATCAATTCTTATTTTGGCTTACTGGTTTTTTATTAATTCGAAAGTTGAAGGAGGAGTTTTTGGTCATCCAGCATATTATTTGGAAAAAATAGTTATGGGAGATGACGACAGTTTCACGTTTATTTTTACCGCTGTAATTGTGCAAATAATTGCATCTAATATAGCATGGTTGTAAGAATATGTTTTACATATTAGTTTAATTTTTGTGAGAATCTAATTAGTAAATAAAATGTTAAAATTATTATATTCGTTTCAGCATTGATAAAATGTTGTGTCCTGACTGAATATTTTTGAATCTGTGTAAATACCACATTTTTATTACTAAGTTTTCAAAATTGAATTTTTCAATCGGAACAACTTGCTTTTAAACAAGTGTTCATCTGTATAATTATTGACTATATCTCCATTAACTTTTTAAATTTGAAAAAAAAATTACCTCAAGTTTTACTCATTAGATTCTCTTCGCAAATATAAATCGCTCTAGTTCATACAAGAAAGGATTTTTCGGGATTAAAAACCTCTAAAATTAGACGGGAAAAAAAATTATTTTTAGAAACAAAATCATTTGAAATTAATCTATTTTCCAATAAAAATTTATTAAATAAAATTACAGCGTATTAAGAGGTGGTTTCAGAGATCCTTTTTTGTCGATAATTTAACAACGCAAATATCTACTTGAGTGTTAAATTATGAATAATTATTAGTCATATATTAAGACTCACAATTAGTTGATTGGCCAAAATGTAAAATAAGGTATGAAAATATGATAATTGTGATGTTTTCAATTTACATTTGACATTTTGATCAAAAACTACAGTATTTTAGACGCGAAGAAATGCAATAGCCCTTTCAATTTAGTAAAATCTCCATTCTTTTTTTTTTAAATCATCAAATCAAATTTTATTCACTTTATTATAGGTTTGTTGTGGATGGTTTATGGTTTTATCAAGACATTGACGAAACCGATGAGTTATGTGCAATAAAAATTTCAACTTCAACTTTTCTTGCTTGTGTACATTTTGCTTTCCTCAATTTTGTTGATCGTCTTAATACAGAGTTATCAAAATCGAATCCACTTCTCTCACATTATATATGGCTGGCTATATTGTATTTTCTGATCGATCAAATAAGTAATATTTTTGCGATTATAAATGTTTTAATTTATTCAATTATTTATCGATTAATTAATTAATTTATAGCTGCTCATCTAACATCTTATTTCTACAATCCACTATTTGCAAGTATTGTGTGTTATGTGTGCAATGGTGGCTTAACGATTGATATTTTTGTAATTTTTTGGGTTACTCCATTGATAGGTTTTTGGCCAATATTACTTTATAAAACTGTTGAAGATTGATGTATTAAAGTAAATACAATTTTATTCTCATTTTGTTTTTAAAAATTTGCACACTAATAAGATGGGAAAAAACTTGCACACAATTTTTATGTATTACAAACTTGATAATAATAAAATATTCTTTTAAACATCTAGTGTCTTATTTTTTATTTAACCACAGGTTGTGGTATTATTTGGATTTCCCAAATGACTCATAAAATGCCCACCCACAACACGAATTTCCCAATCTCAGTGATGAAACCAAACCTTGAATTGTGGCGGGAAATGATTAAAACAAACAATTAAAATTACTAGTAAATTTTTTAAAAAATTTCTACACATTTTCCAATTATTTACAATTGAAATCTTAAATTTATTGTCAGCAATGATTATTATAATACTGCTGAATAAAACAATAACTAAAATGGAGATGAGAATCTAATCAACCAAATACATCAAACAAAGTAATGTTTATTGATGACTCTTTGGAAGATGTCGACAACTACATCGACAGAGCCATTCTATACCTAATGTCCACAATAATTATTTTCCACGAATGTCGCATACTTTGTCGAATAAACTTAGCGAACCAATACTTGCTTCTAGCTGGCGAAGAATTTTTCAGCGTATTAGAATTATGCGTAGCACATTTCTTACTCGACAATTACATCACTTCAAACGAAAAATATTTTCTCATATTTTTGACCACATTTTGGTGGTCATTCGCTATCTATGAAGAAACGACGTGTGTTTCGAATTTTATGGCCAAATATATCGTTTTTGAAGTAGTCGAAAAGATTGATTATTTAATCAAATTAACCACTCAGATTCTCGCAGGAGTGACATTTACTATGTAAATATACAATCACAATCAAACAGTATATTTAAAGCAAAAATAATTATATTTTTTTTAGGTTAGTATTGTTAATGAAACCAGAGTTCTATTCTTCCTGTGATTCGCCGTTAATTATATTGGTATTTCCAGCCGCAGTTATTCAGACATTTTTAGTATTTTCTTGTCAGATACTACAAACGCATTTGTGTAGAAATACCCAAAGTCTTATAAGTAATGTAAAAGCAGCCATTGTCACTACAATATTTACTATTATTCGTGAGTTTGTAACTGCAGGATGGTCTAAATGTCTTAAGAATTTTGTCAGATTAATAACTTGTTTCAGGTTATTATTACACCATTTTGAATTCATCAAGAATTTTTTTTAGCCAATTTAATAAGATTCTTTAATATTAAATAAATTCAGTGAAAATGAGCAGAGGCTCAACAAAGAACGAGAATTGATTTCAAAAATTAAAATTGCACAATAAATGTAAATTCCGCACATAATATCTAATTAAAAGAGAACAGTAAAATATTTTAACCAGTTATTAATGCGACATAAATAATCTTGAGACTTTTAGAAAACCTATGCTTCAGAAACTAATTCTTTAACTCCAAAGATTTCTCTAAAAATTATTATTATTATATTATTATAATTTCAATAATAATATGTTCTCACTAAATGAATGTTTGAAAAAATATACAGTTTTGTTTATACAGGTGCAAATACGATTGGAGGTAAAGAAAATCCTGTAGTATCAACTGCTCTTTACTACAAATGCTCACACCATACTGCATTTGAATTTATCTCTGTGTATTGGCTTTCACCTTTTTTGGGTTCCATTTTGGCCCACTCCTTGTACAGCAATGTAAATTTTCAACGTATGTTAACTAAATTGAAAATTATAGCGTAATTCGATTTATTTGTGAAAATATTAAATATTTAAAATGTGTATGTAAATAATGATGACTTAATAAAATCTAAAATTGTGTTTGTTACCGCAAAATAGATGTTTAATAATAAAACATAACAATAACGAGTTGAAATCAAAATGGAGGTGATAAATTCAGACAAATACCGACTAACTAAGCTCAACCAAACACTTGAATTAAGTGATATAAAATCACTACATTTATTATTGATAATTTATATTCTCATTATTTTTGAAGAAGGACGATTATTGTGTAAAACTTTGATAAATAATAACAGCTATTTTCATTTTTTTATTCAAGAATTTATTTTAACTTTAGAGACGTGTTCAGTTTATGTAGTGATAAATAAATTTCAACTTAGATATTACTTGCTTGTAGTCTTCCTGGTAGAATTGTATTGGTCTAAACTAGACACAACTGCCTTAGCAGATGCTTCTATTTATGTGAACAAACTCATTTTTGAAGAAGTAAATATCATAGTCAACTTTGTTAGTTTAATGGGACAACTATTTGCAGTTATATTATTTAACATGTAAGTATTAAAACCTTAAAATAACCAAAACTTATTAATAAATCATAATTTAGCACTCGAATCCTTATATCTGGACCAATAGCATGTGACGATGAACCATTACAAGTACCAGTATTACTAGGAATGACAATGGAAGGCATTTTAGCATTGATTTATCAATTAAGAATGGATTGTCCAACATTAACGATAGCATCTCTAGCAACAGCTCTTACTGCAATTGGTGACAGATAAGACTCTCCAGTACCAAATAATGGTATACATACAGGGCCTGTGAGAGCCACTTGGAGACCCAGGTCAGGTAATATATGTGGCTTCATATCATAAGAAGCCACATATATTTTTTAAGGATCCTTATGTACTAAAAAAATTAAAAAACCATACCTTTTTGTTGGTCAAAAATTTATTAATCCCAAATAAAAAATTTAATTCAAAATATCAAAAAACAAAAACGAAATGCAATAATACAATTTAAAAGTGCACTTTTCGAGCCTTTAAAGCTGCAAATGAACTTATTATTTCGGAATAGTTTAAATTTCTTGCAATGTTTCTGCCTTTTTAATCATTTTGGAAGCCCTCTGAATTTAGAGGCCCTTGTCAAAAGACCCTCCTGCCCCCCTCTCACAGGCCCTGTATACATAACTCATATACAAGAATTTTTTTATGCTACCTTAATTTAAATTCAATTTATTGCAATGTTTATTGATTTTAAACTGTATTTCTATGCTGTTTCAATTGTATCATGGCTAGACTTAACATTCCTTCTCGCCGATCAAATTTTTGGATCGGATGTATCTGGTATGTGAATCTCAATTACCATATTTTTACGAATATACCCTGCATGCGTGGTATATAAGTGCTATTTAACAGAATAGTAGTTAAGGGAGCCGCATGGTCAGGGAAGTGACGTCACTTCCCTGACCATACGGCCCCCTTCTAGCTCCTCCCTTGTGTGAGTGTTTTGCAGTTTTGCAGTTTTGAGGTTTTGAAGTTTTTCTATTTCCTAAAAGACAGCTTTGTTTCTCAATTAGCTCAGGTAAATTGGCTGACTCAGGAGACATCATAGTGGGTGAAGTGATCATGATGACAGTACAATGCTAAGTGATTATAGATTAAAGCTGACTTTGACTAAGCTATCTTCTCTGTATATGTAATGTGATGGATGTAAACATTTGTAAAATTATGGAGAAAAACTAGCAAGTAGTTGAGATGTAAGTCTGAGTGATAATATAAACCAAAATAATTGCGGTGTAATACCAAGTAGTAGTGGTGTAAGATCAAGCAATGGTAGTGTGATAATCCTGGCAGTGAAGATATGTAGACAAAGAGAAGTGAACAATAAATAAGTTGAGAATCATTCTTTATAAATCATTACATGATCTAAGATGTCTTGAAATTGTGATTTACTCATTTCAAACACCCCAATTCTGGCAGCCTTCAATACAGCTTGAAGAAAAGTAATAGTATAAGAATCCAGTTTTTGATAATTATTTTCAGACTCTCCTTCATTCATTTCTGCGAAATTTTCTTTACATTTACCCACACTTAAATTATTTGCTTCATCATCTCTTTCGTCCCTCGTGGATTCATTTTCTTCATCTAGTAATAATGGGTCTGCTCTTTCAACGATTCTACGAACATCATTTAGAGTAACTAGCTGATTTAAAAACTCAGCATTTTGCAGTAAATGTAGCAACAGTCCAATTGATTCTTGAGACATAACATCTTCAGAGTCAGATTCACTTTCAGATGTACCATCTTCTGAGTCAGATTCACTTTCAGATGTACCATCTTCTGAGTCAGATTCACTTTCAGATGTACCATCTTCTGAGTAAGATTCGTCTTCATCAGTCATTTCGTTGTCAGATATCTTGCTTGAGTTATGAATGGTATTCTTATGTCTTTGTAAAGCATCAGCTCTGGTGAAAGCGCAGGAACATACATCACACAGAAATGTTATTGTTAGAGTGACAGAAATGTAGATCTGTAGGATACTTATATTTACACCACCACCTCCACCACCGCCACCATCATAAATTTCATAAACAGAAAACAAAAGAAAAAACACTAATTAGCCAGAAATATATAACAAAAGGACAAGTTTGAACCTGTAGTTGGCAAAATTTATGTAGTTTACAACATTTGATTCAAATACCACTTTTTAAAATAAAGACATTCTATTTTTGGACAATGAGCAATTTTTCCTGTTTTGATGTAATTATGTAAGTCACACATTATGTTAAAATCATTTCCATCATACAACTCTTGAAATCTAGGACACTTCAAATCTTCCAGATTGAGAGATGGAATCCCACATGCTGTTAACATGTCTTTTTCCACATGACCACCTTTGTAAGCAATAATTTCACAATCAATTTTTTTTTGACATATTCCACTCAAATACTTCAAGACATCACACACTCTTGATTGTGGATAATCATAAAAACAATCCTCAAATCTCATACCATGAATGTTTCGCATCACCCACTTAACTGAAGTTTGATCTTTATGATCCAATTCTGAAAATTTTCCAACTTGAAATGTGTAGCTACCATAAGTATCATCAAATACAAAAGTATATCCTAGTTCTTTGACTAAAAATTTCTTGTTGCAGAAAAATCCATCAAAATCAATTATACAACCTGCTTTAAAAATATCCATAGTAAGTTGAAGAATATTAACTCAAGAGTAAAAAGAATACAAGAAGTTTTTTCAACTTATTCAGCACTTAGAAAGAGTCAAAACATTGTAATTTCAAAACAGTCACAAATGTTTTTTTTTTAAAAAGGGGAGGAGCTAAAAGAAGGGGAAATAAGTTTCGGAAGTGATCTCAGAAGTGTCGTGAAAAGTCAATATAGTTCCCGAAGTGGTTATAGTCCCGGATGTGATGTCAGTCATTCGGGGGAGGAGCTAATAGGTACATGTATAGTCACGGATGTGACACACTCACACAAGGGAGGAGCTAGAAGGGGGCCGTATGGTCAGGGAAGTGACGTTACTTCCCTGACCATGCAGCCCCCTTAACTACTCAGAATATTTAATATTTAACAGGTAAATTTTGTGTATTTGTTTAACATTTGATTTTTTTTTTAATTTCTAACTCATCTGCACTTGTATCTGAAAATCCATAAAAACTTTTATCAGACTCATCAAAGATCCATTATTTTATCTAAATTGCGTGGTATACATATAATATTTAACAAAATCACAAAAATCAGTGTTATATTCAGGTGCGGAGTATATTCGTGAAAATATGCTACATGTCCTCACTTTTAATTGCATCACATGACAATATCTCAAAAAACCTACAATTACTAACAGAGCCAATTACATATGAAAATAAGAACTTAATTTAGATTAATGTAACGTTCCTTAACGAGAAAGTTTCACACAAACGTATACCATAATTTGGGACAGAGGTTGTAAATTATTTTACAAACTTTTGTTTTAATTAAATTTAATAAGTGTTAAATTTACTTTGTAGGTTGGCATTTTACAGGAGGCATATTCAGTCCTCTTCTAGCAACCACTGTGTATTTTGGTTGTTTTAGAGAAAGAAAGTTTGATTATTTCATGGTGTATTGTGTTGCGCCAATCATAGGTGGGCTATTGACACGTTTTGAAATTAACCAAGACTACCAAGAGCAGGTTGTTTATTATATTGAACTATTTACATGCTATTTCTTCGCATATTATAGACAAATAAAACATACGTTAAGAATGTGGTCCGATGTAATAATTGAAACATATATTCAATTTCTTGAATGGTACACCGATTAAAATTTGATAACAAATCTGTAAAGAATGTATATTAAATTGATAATTATTTATTACCAAAATATAACGTCATTGATTGTAACAATAAAGCAATATTCCAAGATGGAGAGCCCAATGTATTTTGCTCAATTAATTCTCGCTGTCATATCTTGTTATTATGTACGCACAGTACTCAGAGGTGTAATAAAAAATAAATATGTGCAGCTAGTTTTTGAAGAGTTTCTGTCGATATTAGAATTATGTGTTGTATTCACAATCATTAGTTACATGTCGACTCCGGAAGAAATTTCAGTAGCAATTTTTTCAGTTCAATTTCTATGGAGTTTCGTATGGGAAAAAGCGAATGGTAACCCAACTATTTACATTGAAAAATTGATATTATGTGAAAATAAATTCCTCAATGTGGTTATATTGATGGTACACATATTGGTTGGCGAATTTTTCGTAATGTAAGTTACAATCAAATAACACTAATAAATAAATGCAATTACTGATCATCATTTATTTCAGATTTCTTTCAATTCTAGGACACACCAAAGAAAAATGTCCTAATTTAAATACATCATATTCCAGCACACCTATAATAACATTATTATCATTTGCTCAACGATTTGTCGAATTATTTGCTCGAAATGATTTATCTATGTATCTTGAAAATTATACTTTAGCAATTTCTGCAGTTGTTATTACGCAAATGGGTAATTTTTATCTTGCATTATTACAATTACAATTACACTTTTTTTATCATCGCAAAATATAGGTTCGATGTTAACTGGTGGACATATACATCCTATCTTAGTGCGTGTTTTATGTCGCAATATGGATGAAATGTCCAATCAAACTTTGTTCCTTAGTTATTGGGTTGCAACAGTTATTGGTGGGCTCTACGCACGTCACGTTTATTGGAATAATGTACATCGATTGAATGCTTATGTAAATGGATTTCGATAAAAAAAATAATACGTATCAATTTTTTTTCTTGTTTCATTACGAATATTGTACAGAAAAAGCTTATAAACGTGTATATTAGAATTAATAGAAATAATCTTAAAAAATAATACCTGTTATCATTAATTATAAATCAATTTTTTATAAATAAATGCAGCTACCACGATGGTTCTTTAACATGTGGAGAATCAATTGCGAATCTATTGGAAGTAATTGTAACTGATGGTATAAAATGCATTGGGATGTAGCTAATGCGACCGATTCCAGTAAATTCGTGAGTCCAACACTTTAAGTTTGAAGAGAACAAAAATGGTTAAAATCAGTTTACAAATTAAAAAAAAAAATTGCATACCACAGTTAAAAGAGCACCATTTTCATAATTCTTTTGAAATGTGATTAGCTGTGGGATTTCGTTCTCTGCACCACGAATAAATCCACTAAAAGAATAATTAAATTAATATTTTAAAAATCTTATTTGTATAACTTAATAAATCAATAAATTACCACGGTGTAAGTTCTAAATATGGCATAGTTCTAGTTCTAAATACAGCTATATATTTTTGAGCATTTTGAGTACCATCTAAAAAAAAGTAATAATTAATTTAAATAATAAAATATATTAATTTTTGATTAATTATTAACCTTTACTAGCAAAAATAATCGCCAATCTTTCACCATACGGGTCCCAATCCATACTTTGTACACATCCACCAATTCTAGAAATAACAAAATTAAATATTATCGCTTTTAAATGCAAATGGCGTCCATTTAAATTTCGTTACATACTCAATGCTTCCATCATTCATTTCAAATGTTACTGAAGCTACATTAGCAACAGATGCGACATCTTCAATACCGGTTTCACCCTTTTCACAAAAGTTCATTTTGGCATTTGAGAAATCTAATCCATAAATTACAGTGTCGTTTTTTGTAGTAAATAATAAAATGGTGCTGTTTGAATGCCAACAAACAGATTGGCAATGTCCAGCAAGTTTAGACCAAGTTTCGCACTTCCATGTGTGTGCATTCCATACTCTTGAAATATATTTTCAAAAATGAGAAAAATATTAAATTAAGAAAAAATTTTTCTATATTTACTTAAACATTGAACTTGGAGAAGCTGTAAATACGAATTCAGCATCTGGAGACCAAGAAACTAACGACACTGCTGAACTTAAAATCGCTTCGTTTTCTTCAGTTGCGATGTTCCAAACCTTAAAAAATGATTAGAATATAATTAAAATATTTTAACAATTTTAACGTTGATGTAATGTAGCGAGTTATTTTCTTATTACCCTCATTCTTGAATCCATAGGAGATGCAGTAATAAATATAGTCCCATTTGGATTCCATGATAAGCTCGTAACTGGACCTCGACCAGGATAATCTAAAACTTGAACACAACCTGCAGATGGTCTAAAATGCAATTCAAAACAATATAAATATTAATAAATAAATAAAAAGAAATTAAACTACTTTTTTTACCTAGTTATTAATGATCCAGGATCAACTTGCCAAATTAAAATACACTTTGCACAAGCTACAGTTAAAACCGATGACGAACAAGGCCTTAATTGTAATACAAATATACAATTGAAAATTATAATTATTAAAATAAATAAATCTTTTCTGATTCTCTTATTACATCCATGCCATATCCGTAATCAATTTCTGAAACTTATGTTTTAATGTGGGTACTACTGTGGTTTTGATACTGTGAACTCGAATTGAATCATCAGAAAAAGCAACAGCAAATTTTGTAGCTTTTAAATGCCATGCAAATGCACGAATTATACTTTGGTTCCTGTAAAATGAATTAATTTATATTAATTCAGCAAACCAATTTTTCAAAAATATTCAACTGTATCCATACCATTTTGCAACCTTTGTAAATTCATTTATAACATCATCAGTTCCTAACTAAAACACAAAAAAAATATTATTTAATTTTTTTTATTTATTAACCAAATGAACTATTTGTTTTAAAAAAAAAATCTACGTGCTTGCCAAAATGGAAAAAGAAAACGAGGAATGCGGTAATTAATGCCTAATAAAACACTCCTTGTAATTAAATGCAACCAACCTAAAAAAAATAATAATAAATAAATAAATAATTGTAAGCACAAACTGCTTTTATTTATTGTGAATTAATACAAACTGTACCTTCTTGATCATTTTCAGTGCTTAATTCATCAATAACACCTCGAAATCCTCTATCGCACCTGTTAACATAAAAAAACAAATTATTTTTAATTGGATATTACAATTGAAAAGGAAATTTACCAAGAACTACACGCCCTAGTCCATGTGCTGGCATTTTGCTGTATAAAAGCTTCTCTAGCACTTTCTCTAGACATTTGAGGCGCAAACAATGTACCTGGTATTGTTAATTTGGGATAGTGGGAAATCTGTAAATCATTTTACCAAATATTAATTAAGTTTAAACCGAAAGTTTATGTCAATTTTACCGTTTGTATGTATTTGTCAACATTGGCATAAGGTGGAAGCGCAACAAGATTATTCTCCCATTCACAAACTGTAACAAGACCATCTTCAGGTGGAGGTGGAAAATGTAGTAAAGTGTTCATTTTGAATATCAAAAGAGAAAATGATGGTAACCAATACAACCCAAAAATCACAAAATTCAACGCATTTCAAACATGTCCGCTATTAGTGCACTTCTCCCTCTTGTGACAAAACTAAAAACTATCATTAATTTTTAAAAAGCGCCGCTTATTTACAAAAGTTAAAAATATAACGAAAAAAAATCTTTGCTTTATTTATTAATAATTATATTTATTACTTTAAACTAAAAAACATTTTATCGAATACATTGCAATCCATCAGACGTAGTATACAAAATCCAATTAAAAAAATTATTCACTTTGGTGTAAATTCCAAATTTCCCAGGCTCGGCACAACCATATCCTTTAGAAACAATCCCAATAACATACCAACGACCAAGATAATTCCACATTAAAGGACCACCAGAATCACCCTAAATACAAATAAAAATAAATTAAACAATTTTTTTAATTTTTAAACAATAAAAACTCACTTGACATCCATCTTTTCCACCTTCAACAACCCCAGCACAAATCATACTATCAGTCAATACAAGTGTCTCAAACGGTTCTAATTGCATTCGTAAACACATTTCTCTAGAAACGACCTGAATTTCAACTTGTTGTAACGTATCACTAAGACTAGAAACTAAAAAAAAAAAGAAAAGAGTTCATAATAAACAAGAAATCCTTATTTAACACCCTTGAAATGAAAGTTATTCCAGTTCTTACATATGCCAGTCACTCCCCAACCAACAACAACTGCAGGGTGACCAGAAAAATCGTATAAAGGTGCAAGGAGACAAGCCGGACGAATAAAACGAGTGGTGACAGGTCGACATAAAGTTAGTATAGCAATGTCGTTGTCAAAAGTAAATCGATCATATTTCGGATGAATGATCATTCGAATTGCTCTCACACGAACACTCAACGCTTCCCACGGTTTAGTGCGATCATGATCGCCAACTGTCACCCAGAATTTGTTGACCGTTAAGCTAAATAAAAAAAATAAAAAAAACTAAGTGATACTTCACTGCAGAGCTAGGACGTAATACACACTTAACTCTTTAAGGCAATGGGCAGCTGTTATAACATGTTTATTTGTGATTAAGGTTCCACCGCATATTAAAAATCCATCATTGTGTGTTATATGAGACTGCAATTTAATTTTATTGAATTATAGTAATGTTATTATATTTACAAATGTATGTTTATATATTTTTTAAATTATTATTTCATACCACCCATGGATAGGCCATCACATCAACTTCTCGACCTCCGACCACTTTTCCACGAACTTTCCTTGAATTTGATATTCCACAAGCTAAAATTAAAGTATTTTTTCATTTCTTACTGTAGTTTTTTAATAATAATAAGAATGTAATAATAAATTTACCACATTGTTCATATTTTGCTCGTACGTAAATCAATCCATTGTGATAAATAGTCTTATTCCGATTTTGATATTCTGATTATTAAAACAAAATTTATTTAGATTTAAACAAAAATTTCAATTAAAATAAATTATTTATTTCATTAATATTATTACCGCTTTTAAATCCATCTACACCTTTATTTTTATATGTCCATCCCTTAAAATAAATAAAAACATGTCACATAATTCAAATAAAAGCTGCACCTGTAAATCAAATAAAAATAAAGATACTCGACATACATACTTGTTTACGATACCGAAGGCAATTAATGACAAACACTTGGAAAAAGATGATGAGGAGAATTCCATACCGTTGTACAGTTCGCATGGTAAACTCAGATTGAACAAGTGAATCAAATTCGCCATCACATCCCTAAATCCTACAAGTGGTCGGTAGCCAAAGGCAATTTTCATCCAGTACGAATAAGAGGAGTCTGATTAAACGTCCTTCATCTTTTTCTCAGCTCAATGAAGAATATGATTAAGCTTATGGCCAATAACCCGGCACATTGCAAAGCAGCCATTTTCTGTTATAATGTCTGTATTGAATACAAAATTCATTAGAAATTGCGTAAATATTAGAATCATATGTTTTCATCAAGGTTGGGTTTCATTATTATTATTATTATTTATCCTAAGAAATTTTTTTTAAATATATCAAAATTTCTAATGGAATTTGTTATTTATTACAGCAATCTTATTGGTGATTTTTTTAGGTTACCCAGGGTTCTTTTCATAAGGCAATGTGTAGAGTATATCATTAAAAGATTGATCCCCGAAGGCATTTGACCTTAAAAACGATTTTTTTCGGGTGTATTTTGAAATTTTCTTATTTTTTTATACGTTTTTATGCAATGACTTTTGTTTTGCAACTTTTTGCCTTTAAAAAAAGTGACTCCTTCGAATAGAATTCTTTGAACGTGTCATTTCCGGAGTTAAATAAACAAGTGTCATACAACACAAAACGTGTGTAAAATAAAACATAAATCCAAACATATAATTTAAACATTCAGTAAAATATTCTTCTCGTATAACCCTCGCAAAGCTTTGATTAATAAAAATGACGGATAAAAAAAAGATATAAAAATTTAAATTTGCATTAATTTAATGCAAACAATGAATTATTTTATTTAACTCACAACCAGCTTTTCATTTTAGAGGTTATTTAGGCTTCAATAATCTTGAAATTACATCACGTAGACTCGAATTTAAGATCCAACCCTCCTACAATACACCTTTTTCTTAAAATTTTATTCTATAGCCTAGAGTGACAAGGGGATCCACATTCGTCAATGCAATTGAGTAAATCTTCTTATGTTGTTTTTTAAATGCAATGAAAATAAAATTTCCTTTCATAGCCACACCTACTCGATTAAACGTGAAGATTTTATCTGAAAAATTTCATTTAAATCATTCCTTAGCGACTTTTCAACTAATAATTTTTGTACATTCAAAATTTTTAAATCATTAAATTAAACCAGTTCAACTAGTTATAATCTGTTATTTAAAGTGTGAATGAAAACTTATGTTGATGTAATTTAGTACTAGAATCTATTTAATTGACGTCACGTATTGATTTTGCGTTATTTATTGAACAATAAATTCTAGCTTATAAAATTGCAATAAAAAAGTTTATTTTACCTAATTAGAGACTGAATTTGCGTGACGACCTTGCATATCAAGAATGAAAAATGAAAAGAAAAATGGTACACAATGACTGATTTTTTTATTTCATTTCATCACATCACTCAAACATTTTTGCAAAAAGGAAAAAAAAGTAGGTGGTAGAACCAGTTGACATCATCAAGTTGTTAGTTCAATTATAACTCCACATAAATCACGAAATTGTCAAGGTTGTATGAAACCTATTTATCAAGGAGCCAATCACTCGTTTGACTACAAATTTTTGTTCTAGTAAACAATATTTAGAAAATAATTTAAAATAATTTAAAAAATTTATAATATTATAAAAAAAAAATAGAAAATAAAGTCTTAACAGAATAAAACCAAGAATCAAATTTATTTAAGTAACAAAATTTAAAAAAAAAAAATATTTAAAATTCAAATTTTTACCGTTTAATTTTACCATAACTGAAAAGCAGGAAAAGCTGCAGAGTCAGGATTTAGCATATCAGCCAAAAAGTAAATTGTACCTGCTAAACCTAAAGATAAAATTTTATATATTTAACTATTATCAATAATCAATACAAATATCATAAATAAATTAAATTATTTAAATTACCTTCAAACAGCGATAAAGGACGATCAGCAATGCGTGCGCCATGTTTACCATAATCAAAACACCATTCAGCAAACTAAAAAACACCTAATAAATAAATAAAATAAAATAATATATTTTTATCTTACTTTTTGAGCTCTATATAAATATTTAGGATCTTTAGTTTTTCTGTAAACAACAAGAAATGCATATGCATTTCCAGCAGGTCCATGACAAATCCCATAACCTTTTTTCAAAAGACCTCTTTCCCAAATAACGTCGCAACACTGTTGAGCAGATTTTAAGTATTTGTCATCACCAAATACCTGCCAAAAACATTAAATTATTTTTTAAAAATTAAAATTAATAATAGATCAATTTTAATCTATAAAAATAACCTCATATGAAATAATCATTAGATGAACAAAACCCGGGGCTCCATGACACCAATGAACTAATTTATCACTACTACTACCCATAGATGAGGGAAAATTTCCTGATGGGTATTGCAATGTCAACATATGATCAACAGTTGGACGAATCAATTTATCTGCTTGGGAGGGTTGTAAATAATCACGTGCCTATAAATAATTATAAAAAACATTTATTTTGATTTAACTTTTTTTTTTGGAATACTGTAATGATATAATACATACTTCTAATAACATGTAAAGAATACCACAAAGTCCATGAGCTGCACCGTAGTAATAACTATCATGCCACTTATACATCAAAGGACAAGCATGATTTTCTTTGGTTGCTAGATGTTTCCCGGCTTTTAATACAGTTTCAACTACCTAAAATATTTTGTGCAAATTAATAAAATTAAAAAAAAATTAAAAAATTAAATTAAGCACGCAGAAATAATTTCTCACTCAGAATTTGCTTTCTACAAGATGGTCATAATGGGAATTGTTTTTCTATTTTATTAGAAATACTTAATAAATAAAAAATAATTACACTTTTAATAATTCCTTTATCCACACAAGCTTCTCCCATTAATTTTTGAACAAAAAGAAGTGCATATAAATATCCAACTCGTCCATATAATAATTCATTGGGCAAATCATTATCCAATTCAATAACGTTTCTTTTTAGTTTCTGCAATCTAAATAAATCTCAATCGATTTTTTGCTCCTCAAGAAATCATAATCAACAATTAATATTAAAATACTTTATAAGCAAGTCCTTTGATTGTGCTAAACGGCCAGTTTTGTGGTATAAAAAAGCTGCAATTGCAATAGGACCCGCATCACCACATAAAAAAGAAACTCGGTGTCCTTTTAAACGAAGCAAAGCTTTATCGACATATGGAAATGCTTTTTGCAGAGATTCTTGACTTTGATCAGGTCCAAGAGTTTTAGATAAATGGATATATAAGAGTGCAATACCTATAAAATTATAATATACATATTATAACAGACTTTACATATTTAAAATTAAAAAATTGTACCAGAAGTGCCGGTGTAAACAGTTGTATCTTTCCAATCAGTTTCCTCAGCAAGACTTGATTCCAAAAGGTGAAGTAATTTTTCGACATTATAAATTAAATCTTGTCTTCGAGTCGACAAAATCTATAAAAAATAAAATAAAAAATAAAAAATTTTATCTATGTTGTCTAAACAAAATAAAAATTAAATTCATACTTTTCCTTCAATCGAAGGCGAATAATCAGAAAATTTATTTTTAAAAGCTCGTTCTTCCTCCATCTTCAACAGCAACCCCATCTTATGGCAAAACGGTAAACAAAAGGTCATTTGACTCAAAAAATCCCTATTTCAACATCAACAAAATTCATTAACTTTTTTTAAAAAATATAAATCTTAAAATAGAGGCTTAAAACAAACATGCATTTTTCTAAAACATTTTTTTACCGACTAAAAAAAAACCCATAAATCTATTCGCAAGTATAGCATCACATGACAAAAAAACACGTGATGAACTGACGTCAGAAACAGTATCAAAACAAATGGCTTCGATAATCACGATGTATCGGCGCATCTTTCCATTTAGTAATAACCCAACCCAAGAATCAGTGCTAACAGCGAGTCAAACGATGAAAGAAAAAGCAATCGCAAAACTACTCTCACCCTTCGAATCATATGTCGTGTCTGTACAAAGTATTTTAATATGGGAAAATGTGTATCTGAGCGGGATCACTTTGTTGCTGGTCAACTTCTTATTTTGGTAAGTAAATGCGCAGAAATTGAGGTCGCAACTTTCTCTGACAACTGGAATACTACAAAACAGTTGTTTGTAAACAAACACTAAAGTTTATCGACTGATTAATTTTTTTAATGAAAAAAATATTGATTAATTAGTGATCACTTATCAATGAGATTTCTGTGCAGAAAATAACTTGAAATTTTCATGAAATTTTCATTAAATTCTTTGGGAATTTATTAAAAATTAATAAATCTTGAAATGATAAATTTAAGGTAATTTGAAATTATATCTAATACAATTACTATAATTATTTTATTTCGTTTTTTAACTGAAAAGGAAAAATTGCGTAGATAAAAATTGGCTATTTTTCAAATTACGTGATGCAACTTTGTAAAGAAATTGCTGTAACCTGTTTATATTTTCTTCCTTAGGTTCTTTTTTTTTCAATTTTATTTTATCTAGGTGAAATCGAAGGCAGATAAGAGTTTTTAAAGAGCAGGAAGTTGAGACATTTCACCCATTGAAGGTTAAAGTTGCAGTCATTTTCAGTTCTTGCAACTCGTGAGTTGACAAAACGATTTCCATAAATAAACACTCGTGTTGTTACTCTGCCAAACATAATAAGTTAAATGAGAATTTCCGTTCTATCAATGCATGAATATTGTGTAATTAATGTTTAAAAAAAACCACGTGTTTTGTTACGAAATTGATAAGTGATCATGAGTGTAGTTTTGGTGCGTAAAGATTAAATAAATAAACAAACAAATAAATACAGAAAATAAAAAATAAATGCACACACGGTGAAAAGACATGAAAACGTAAGTAACGTTTTTTCCTGTTTACAACATAATAATATTAATTTAAATGAGCACTAGATATTATAGTAGTACCAATTAATTAACTTAATACGAGGTTAAACTCAAACAAAACAAGAGGTCAATATCATAGAAGCGGTCGGCCATTGACTGTTAGAAATAAACCTAAATGCGATAGGTTAACATAAAGAAATGTAAAAGAGCGCTTGTAACTTTTAGTAATTCATTTTTTTAAATTATCAAGTAAGAATGATGCTTGAGTTATATATTTTTTTAAGTTTTTAAAACTAGAATAAATATGTTTGGATTATTTTAGTAGGTTTTTAGGTTAATTGGTTAAGTTTAGCTATTTTGATTTTTAAGTAAAAAGTTAAAACTATGCCTAACTGTTGTTTAAACCAAACTAAAGCGGAAATAAATTTCAAGGTAAACTCTCATTTCAATTTCTCTGTTTACTCTGACTTTCAGGTTAATAGTATCATACAGTCATCGGTTTTATTCCATCGTAGCAACGATTGGAATTTTCGTGTTCACGTACAGAACATGGGTAAATCAAATATGGCCTGAAATTAGGGGTAAGTTTTTCCATTTTAATTTTAATTTTTTTCAATTTTAATCTTATTTTTTTTCTTTTAGTTCCATCAGTAGATGATGAAGATACGGAAGAGTAAGTATCTTAATCTTATCTCAAATTATCAAATTAGTCACCAGCTAATTACATAGAATCATAATTTCATGCGTATAACCCGCGGGTAGTACGAGTGAATTTGCTAGTAATTTGCTAAGTGTTATTAAATTATTATGTTAAATAAAGAATAACAATTTGTATATATAAAACTGATAATGAAATTGTTTTATTCAACCACAGTTGGACGCCTGTTAATCCTCAGGTATTAAGCGTACCAGAAATCAGCCGTTATCTGAGTCAGTTTACGAGCTATGTAAAAAGATGTTATGAATTCCTCATAAATATGAGGCAAGAAAGTCCAGGACAAGTAAGTATTTATTAAAACTAAGATCAAACTTTGATCTCTGCTTTATTTATTTAATTTATACATTTTTTTAAAAATTGAATTTCTTGAAATTAACAGTTTTGCATTCTAATGACAGCTGTGTTAACTGCACTTGTAGTAATAGGCAACTGTATTTCCGGTGTTTGGTTATCCTACATTCTAGGTAAATATTTCTAAATTCGTCTTAACATGTAAATAAACAACAAGAAATCGATTTTGATCATGATAAGAACTCGTGTGATTTTAATTACAAATTTAAATTACGCAATTCTGTGTCAAATCACCTGATACACGATGAAAAGTTTGTTGAAATGACGTAATAGCACTTGATAACCTTGACTGAGTTTATGATTTGAAAATTATTGGTTTAAATATTAAATTTTATTAAATAAATTTTAAAAGATTTCTCATACACATGTGAAAATGATTTCTAAAATAGTTGTTTATTTCTTCTTTTAATCAAACATTTATAACTCATTTTAACTTTGTATATGAAAATAAATTTTTATTTTTCTCTTATTTCAGTCATGTCCATTATGTTAGGACCTGCATCTGTCATCCATGTCCTACCAAAAGCGCGAGTAATGTTAAACGGTCATTTAAACTCATTACTTCAGTTAGAATTACCAATAATGTTACCATTCTTACGTATGTATATTGTTTGTTTATTTAACCTATATTTATTATTGTGTTTCGAATCATCTGAAATGTTGAATGTAATAAAAAAATTCCAACGTCTTTTAGGCGGTGATGATAAGACGAATCAAAATAGCGACTTGGACGAATTTTTACCCGAAACAAACTCTGAAAATTTGGAAGAATTGAACAAACCAATGATATCATCAGAAGTTGAAATTGGAGATCCCCCGAGTATGCCAAGTGTTAATCGTATAGAAGAATTATTAAATGAAGGTATATTTTTTGATTTAATTAATAAAATTTAAATATTAATTGATATTAATTTATTTTTATAGAGGAGGATGATGAACTGGCGCTTCCGCCCGATGCTTTAGCTGATGAACCCAGTTTAGAATGTGAGATCGAGGAGGAAATTAAAGAAGAGGATTTGTCATTACAAAGTGATCAGAGTTCGAGCGAAATGCGATTTGTTGCAACTCATTTTGACGATTCAGACAGCGATGACGACGACATCAAAGAATTCACTGAAGGCCTTCAATTCACTAGCAGCACCGATTCCACGCAATTGCCTCAAACATCCGAGGAACAAAATGAGAATTTTTCTGCTGTGATTTCAGCAATTGCCAGCTCAGTTCCTCATATCAGCGCTGCAAGTCAGAATTTGATGACCACGATACTAACGCCTAGTCCTTTGCAACAGACAAAACAGCAACATAAGAAACAAAAGGTTTTACCGAGGTTTCCTCAGACAGAAGCTGGTGATTCCGATTTGACAGACTTTGAAGTTGTATCTGAATCAGAATTAGATCCTGGTGTTGATGAATGACTCGTTTTGTTTTTAGATAGACCATATCTTGAGAAAGAATTTTTGTTTTTTTCTTTTTGATTTGAATTTAGTTCGAATCATGAAAAAATATATAAAAAAAAAATAATTTAATTTTTCGTTTTCATTATTTAACGTCAATTTATGTTGATTTTTTAATACGTATTTTTTGTTATGTAATAAATTTGTATTTATAGATTTTTGGATGGAAATCGTAAAGTTCTTAGTTTGATTTTATTCAGCAGGAAGTGACGAAAGAAGTTTCCCTTCTCCAATTTTTATATCCAACTTTCACGTGTGGTTTTTATATTTATTGTAAATTAATATTGTACTTAAATTATGAAGGTTATGTAATAAAATTAGATTTGCAATTTTTTTTGTTGTCCTTAACGGTCTGTTACAGTTATTTTATGTACTTTTTGTAGAACATGTTTTTGTACTTGTAATAAACTCGCAATTTGTAAAATAATGCATTAAACAAATGCTGTTTGTTAAAATAAAAAAATAAAAAATTTTACACTTTTTTTTCTTTTATTTCTACATCAGTTTATTGTTCCTTAAGTTCTCTCAATCGTCGAACTGCACTTCGGACTGTTGCTGCTGCAGTCGTGCTAAAATAGAAGAATTTTAAAAAAAATTAAAATTTACTCATGTTTAACTTACAAATTTAATTTAATTCAAAACCAAGAGCAAATTACTGAATCACTTAATTTTGTAGTAATTTTAAAACAAGCAAAATAAATGATTTCGTAATCACGTATTTGAATTTAATGTTTTTACCTGTAAACCCAAGCTCCACCAGCTACAACCTTCTTGCAACCCTTGCAATGCCAAATTCCAACACATTTTCGCTTCATTGTTTCCTAAAATAAATATTTATTATTAATTAAATTCCAATTTCACTATTTATTTATTTAAAACTTACCTTTCCACAAAATGTGCATGTATATTTGCCATGCTGTGTGATTTCCATCTTCTTAACCATTTTTCTCAAAGAAGCACCGTAACGTGTTCCATATTTTCCAACGACTCCTACTTTCTTTGTACGTTTTGCCTGAACATTAGAAATAATTTTTACTTGCAGATAAGTAACAAGAAAGAATATTATGCGGCCATAACTGAACTATGTTTAAGGCATGATAACTTTACTATCAATTTCGCGCTTATAAATCAGATATTTTAATAAATTGGAAAAATTAACTAAATATAGCTGTCGGCTGTATTCATTATACAACAACTTTCTAATTAAAATTGATATATCATAACGATGATTAAAGATTTGAAAGTACATGTACATACCATTTTGTTGCTAACAGGATGACTGCTTGTTAAACCGGAAGTGACAAATTAAAATTACGCTCTCTAGTGTCAAAAACAAACATTTTTATTATTCTTTATGCGCATGCGTAATAATAAATAATTAGGCATATTTAATAGAAGAAAACGAAATAAATCTACTTTAAAGTATTGATGTAAATATAGATACAAATTAAGTTATATACAAAATAATAATTAAATCATAAATTAGTTGAAAAATAATTAAATTTAATTCAAAATACTGTAATGATAATGATTTAAGAATGTTTATCCAAAATAGAACAGGCCAAGTAATTTACATTTTTGCCAAATGACGGCGCTGATCGGTATAAAAGGTTGAGTTGTAACTGTAGATTCACAGTAGTGATTTAACTCTCACTTACACATCATTATCTGAAAACAGTATTTCAACACGAGATAAATTCTAAACATGTCACTTGACGAGGTAATTTTAATTTCACATTTTGATTTTAATATAAGACAGATCTTATTCAGTAACGAATTTTTATTCCATTTTACAGAAATTCAAGAAAGCTGCTGAAGATGTGAAAAAATTGAAAACTACACCAAACGATTCTGATATGTTAGAGATTTATTCCTTATTCAAACAAGGAACAGTCGGAAACTGCAACATATGTAAATATTTATAAAAAAATATACATTTTTTACTTTATCGTTGTATTTTTATTTAATTTTTTAGCCCGACCCGGCATGTTGGATTTGAAAGGCAAAGCCAAATGGGACTCTTGGGATTCAAGAAAAGGTAAGTAAAGTGAATAGATGATATAATATTTGTATGGAAAAGCTGATAAAATTCATAAAGTGATTCATCAGTTTCCTGTTTCCTATTTATCATTTTCGACCCACGCTCTCAACAAGTGCATGTTTGGACCATTGAACATTTTAACGATAAGATACAAAAAATTTTAACCTTTATATATTTTTTTTACAGGAATGAGTCAAGATGATGCCAAAGAAGCATACATTAAGAAAGTTGAACAACTTGTTTCGACCATTGGTTTAGCATAAAATGCAAGTTAAATTAGTCACTGCCAAATTTGTTATTGTGTTAAAATTGGATGTTTTGTAAAATTAGTTCTTCGTATTGTAATTAAAAATTTGAGTTTAGTATTAACTTTTCACAAATACGAAAAAATGTAAACATTCCTAGTGTAAAATTAGATTTTTTTTGCATGTTAAATTTATATTTCGTGTCAATAAATAGTTTAAAAAATACACGAATATATTTGAATTTATTTATATTCTTCTTTTCATGCTCGAAATGATGCAATTTCACTGACAGGCATGTTGATGCTTGCTGTTACAACTGGTGTTTTATTCACATCTGGTTTGATAAGGAACACCTGAATCAAACAATAAAGAGTTTTATAATTTTTTGAATTGTTAAAGTGATCACTATTAATGAATGAAAAAAACCTTGATCTTATCTGCAAGAGCTAAATCAGTAACACAACGCACTTCAGTCTCGAAACAATACTGAAGTCCTG
>JAQFZN010000398.1:0-31852 GCA_034687075.1 Geophilus carpophagus
TTTATTGTGCCATTTTCCGTCAATTATGTAATGTTTTTAGCAATTCGTATTGTGGAAGCTGCTGCTACTACAGGGATTTATCAAACTGGATTTGTATTATGTAAAGAATTAGGGATGTGCCGAATATCGAATAGTATCGAATATTCAAAAATCTTGAATAACAAATGTCGAATAGTATCGAATAGTATCGAATATTCAGAAATCTTAAATAGCAAACGTTATTTTTACTATTTCATTTTTGAAATAAATTTAATTAAAAAATAATGAGGACTTAAATAAAAATTTAATATTTAAAATTGCAAATCATCATTTCTTTTTTATTATATTTTTTTTAAATATATTTTTATTATATATTTATTTATATTTATATTCGATCGAATATTCGAAAATCAGACAAATATTCGGTCAAATATTCGATTTTTAAATAGTCCGAATACTGAATACTTCTCGAATATTTGGCACAATTCTATAAAGAATTCTTTAAAGTAATTTGCAATTTACTTATTTTTAATTATTTTATTTAATTTCATATAGGTTTAGAAGTCGTTGGACAATCTAAGCGTGTTTTTTGTGGAACCGGTATCAACATCGCATTTGCTCTTGGTGAAGCACTACTTGGTTTAATGGCGTATTTTATTAGAGATTGGAGAGATTTACAATTTTATTTAGCGGTTCCAAATACTTTTTGTTTAATTTATTTCTGGTAAAAGTTGTGTTATTCTTGGTAATGAAATTAGTAACTAACATTGATTTTTTTTAAAGGTTTTTACCGGAATCGGTTCGGTGGTTGATCGCTCAAGGACGGTACTCAGAAGCTAAAGCGATAATAAAAAAAATTGCTGTATTCAATAATGCATCCGTCCCTTTAGAATTAATAGAAACTGAAGATGAGGAAGAATTTGATCAATCAAATTCAACACTTAGTGTTCAGTCTAGTTCTAATTCCGTTACATCTTCCAATAAAGTCACAATTTATCACTTATTTCGTACACCAAGATTAAGGTGGAGGACGTTAAATATTTTTTTAAACTGGTAATAAATTTAATTTAATTTTAATTTTATTTTTTTTAACTTTGTAATTTTTTTCACAGGTTTATGAATACAGTAGGTTATTATGGCTTATCAATGAATGCCACAAACTTACAAGGCAATGTATACTTTGATTTTATACTGACGAGTTTAGTGGAGATTCCAGCGTATATTTTCTGTTTACTTGTAATGGATCGATTGGGAAGGAGAAAACCGTTGGTCGGATGCATGGTGATTGGTGGATTGAGTAGCATGTCAACAGTATTTGTTCCTGCAGATGAAAGTAATGCTTCGAACTCTAATTTTTCTATACAAATTTTTATATGAAACAAAAATTAAATTTGCAGAATTCCAATGGCTGTCAATAGGTTTATCTTTAATCGGTAAATTTGGTAGCGCAGCAGCTTTCGCCATTATATATGTATTTTCTATTGAGTTATTTCCAACTGTGTTAAGGAATAATGGAATAGGATTAAGTTCAACATTTGCTCATATTGGAGGTGTAATTGCACCGTATATTGCATCATTAGTAATTAACAAAATTACCAGACGTTACTTATAAATAATACTGATTTTTTTTTTTATTTAGTCCAAATACGGCCGAGCAGTTCCTCTTGTAATTTTCGGTTCATCTTCATTAGTTGCGGGTTTATGTGCTATATATTTACCAGAAACTTTAAACCAGAAGTTACCAGAAACAGTGGAAGACGCTGAAAACTTCGGCAGGCGAGTGGAAGCCAAGCTTTTATGAGGAGCTACTAAATTTTAATTTTTCTTTTCTGAGTAAATTAACACGCTTCTAACGTCATCCTTCTTGCTTTTATGTCTTGTGTTAATGTTAATTCGTTCTAAAAATATATTTTTATGTTGTTTGCACTATATTAATTTATTTTTATTTTGAAAATTTATTACATTTTTTTTTTCTATTTTATAGGAATAAAAGGAAGTACGATAAAGAGTTTCAGGATGAGTCTGAAGCTTTAATCTCAGATAATGGAATTTAATATTTTGATGTCATCTTCATTTACAGACAGTTATTTATTTTTTAAATAGTTGGCACAGACTTTTGATCATGAAATAATTTTTTTCGTGACAGAATTTTTATCATGACAAGTGATTTTTTAGCGATAAAAACTTAAATAAAAACTTAAATAAAAAAGGAACAATATTTTTGTTTATTTTATTTGTAATTATTTTAAATGGGCCAATTTTGTTTATTTTATAAACTGATTCTTATACTATTTTTTGTATTAAATTTGATAAACAATAAAATAAAGATTCATTATATTTTTATAAAATTTGAAATTTTGTTTCAGTTTATTAAAATTTATATTTTTTTATAATAATTGTTTAGAAGATTAATCACACAATATTATCACGTGCTTACACACAAACAACATTCAAATAATTATCATGTACTGAAATACAAAGATAAATATTGAATTAAAATTTATCAGATTAATGAGATTCAATTTTTCAATTTTTAGAAATTTTGAATTTTGAATTTTGAATATTAAATATTTTATTTGTAATAAAACCCCAAAAATTGAATTATAAGCCGAGACTTAATATTTGTATTTTCTAAAGCTTAAAATTTTTAAACATAACACAGTTTATTATTACAATGTATTGTGTAATCAAAAAAGCATAATTTTTCTCAAATGAACATAAAAACAAAATAAGAAACATATTGTATATGATATTGTGTATTTTATGAATTTTTTTCATCTCAAGTTTTAAATCATAATCAAGTTCAATAAAAATTGACGTCACATTTCTTTTTTTTTTCAGAGAGTAGTTCCAATTACTTATAAAGGATTATATGCTCATTGCGCGACAATCAGAATTTTGTTTAAATTCAGTCTCTTTCACACCTCAGTTATCAATTGATAAAGCTGAAGAAAGATGGATTTTGATCACATTCTCGAATATTTAGGAGAGTTTGGCACATTTCAAAGAAAAATATACACTCTTATGTTCATATCCACCATCTCATTAGGAGCCAATATGATGTCATTTATATTCAATTCTGTTGTGCCTAATTACAGGTAAGAATTATTATTAATAAATTAATTAGAATTTAAAATGTTTAATCATTTTCATAGGTGTTTTGTAAATGACTGTGATACTGACAACACAACTTATAATGCTAAATGGTTAAACAATTACAGTCAAATAGATCTGAAGATTTCTCAATGTTCGTATAAAAGTACATCAGAAGTTGACTGCATCCCATCTTCTCAAAATTTTACTGATGGCTTAATTTATTGCACCAAATGGAAATATGATCACTCTTTTTTCCAATCAACAGTCGTATCAGAGGTAGAGAAATAAAATGTTAAATATATTTTTATAATTAGTCATCTTAGATACGCTTCACTGTTTAGTTTTAAGATAAGCAGTGAAGCAAATCTAAGATCTTATTTCGTTTATTTAGTGGGACTTAGTTTGTGATAAAAGTTGGCTTAATACTCTTTCTGCTTCTATATGGATGATTGGCCTAACAGTTGGTGCTTTATTATTTGGCCAAATATCTGACAGGTTTGAATAAAGATTAAAAAAAAGTCAATATAATATTAAACATCTTTAATTTTATTATTAGATATGGTCGTAAATTTGCTTTAACTAATGCAGCTGCATTAAATGTTGTTATAAGTTTTATTCTTCCATTTTCCATTAATTTCTTCATGTTTTTAATTATGAGATTTCTTCAAGCAGTTGTTAGTGTTGGTTTTTTTGAGACCGCAACTATTTTAGGTAAATATTCTTATAGATATAATTAATATTCAAAATTTGTTAAAACAATTTGTCTTATAGGTTTAGAATTTGTTGGGCAATCTAGAAGAGTTTTATGTGGAACTGGCATGGCAATTGGATTTTGTTTTGGTTCAGTTGGTGTAGGTATTTTATCTTACCTAGTACCACATTGGAGACATCTTCATTTTTATTTAGCATTTCCTAGCTTGATTTTTTTAATCTTTTTCTGGTACTATTAGAAAAAACCATAATTTTCTTGATAATTTTATAATAAAATCATTTATTAATCCACAGGACTCTTCCAGAATCAGTGAGATGGCTTATTCTCCATAAAAAGTATGAGCAAGCAATTGAAGTAATTTCCAAAATGGCTCTCATTAATCGTGTGTCTTTGCCTGATAAGATTCTAAATTACGAAAAAGTCGACAAGGTCAGTTTATAAATAACCAATTCACTAAGCAAAATTATACTCTTTCTTTATATTTCATTTTTAGCAGGATAATAAAAAAATCTCCTCTTCAATTACACAATTATTTCAAGATCCAGTATTAAAATGGAGAACAATTAATATTTTTTTCATTTGGTGTTTTATTGTGTTTGGTTACTATGGAATCTCAATGAACACAGTAAATCTTGGAGGAAATATTTTTATCAATTTTATTTTGGCCAGTTTAATTGAACTACCCGCCTTAATCTTCTGCATAATGGTACTAGATCGAGCCGGTAGAAGGATTCCTTTAGTACTACTTCTTGTCATTGGTGGCTTTTTTTCCTTAGCAACAGTATTCATACCTAAAGCTGATTGTAAGATAAAAATTGATTTTTCGTGCCGTATTTTAAATTGTATAAAATGAAATTGATCTTCTTTTATTCAGACACGCATTGGGTAACGATTGCATTCGTTTTAGTAGCCAAATTTGGGGTTTCAGCTGCATATTCGGTCATTATTTTATTCACTGCTGAACTTTTGCCCACTTGTTTGAGAAATAGTGGATTAGGAATGAGTGCATTTTTTGCAAATGCAGGAGCCATGATTGCACCTTATGTGTCTTCTTTGGTGATTAAATCAAAATTAATTTTTTTTTGGATTTTAGATTTATCAATTTGTTAATTTAATTTTTTTTGGATTTTAGAGTTCCAATAATAAAGAATTACCTTTACTTATTTTTGGTATTTCATTAATAATATCAGGGATATTAGTTTTTAATTTACCTGAAACGTTAGGGAAAGTTTTGCCGGAAACTATTGCGGATGCAGCAAACTTTGGTATAATAATATTTTTATCATGTGATTTTTTTATATTCATAATAAATATTTTTTTATAATTTCTTTTAGATACGCAGAAGAAGAAAAGTAGTCGATTGCCTGCGGTTTATATAATTAGTATAAAAAAGAGAGAAACAATATGAAATATATTGTTTATCTAGGTTATAATTAACTGCTATCAATTATACAATTATCATCATAGAGTTTTAGTAGTGAGACGAACTCATTTATTTATCTATTTAAACTTTATTTTGAAATAATCTCAATATTATGTGGCCCTTTGATAACTTTAATGTTTCAAATTTCATCATGTAAAAAATATATTTATATTAAGATTTTAGTTTAATAAAATTTCCACAGTATTTATGTGATATATCAACTAACATCATTCTTCTAAACTAAACAAAAAAAAAGATAATATAAGTTACAATAAACTTTCCATGTCCCTGTTTCTATTTTTACTCAATAATTTCCTACAGTATAGCACGACTTCTATCGACTAACATCCGAATTAAAACATTTACAAACAATTTCATCAAAACTTCCGCAAAATATTTTCATCTTTATTCAGTATTAAGTAACACGTAATTAACACTTTACTAAATTACTAATTAAAACGTCCACGTGGCTTTACAGCTCAGGTTGGCCCAATTCCAACACTCGATTATTTAATCGATACTAACAAGTCGACTACAACATCGATAAAGGTATCCCGGATATATAAAAGCAGTGGGTAATATCTTTATCCCTTATGAAATCCCATATGAAATAGTGTATTTTCATCCATGCTGGCATGGATTATGACGATGTTTTGAGGAATGTTGGACAATTTGGACGTTTTCAGAAATATATACTGACATTACTAGCATTTCCATGTATAATATCATGTTGGCAGTGTTTTCTTCACGCTTTTGTGGGCTTCATCCCGCCTCACAGGTGAGCCAAACTCTTATTAAAATTCTTCGAACATCTGTGAATCTGTGAAATGTATTTAAGTATTGATTATTGTTATTATTCCAGATGTTGGATTGATGGTTGTGATAATTTAACGTCCTCATACAAAGAGCCGTGGCTGAATGCGACGATCCCATTTCAAAATAAAGATGGAGTTTATGGACCAAATCAGTGCGAAAAATTCATATTTAATTATTCCGACACTTGCCCGCCGGAATCACACTTATCAACAACAGTTAAATGTTCGAAATATAAATTCGATAATTCAGAATTCTCCTCCACAATTGCTACGCAGGTTAAAAATATGAAAATTTGATCGTTTTATTATGAAATAAATCGTAAATTATGTTTTAATGGCGGTTAAAATTTGTGTACACAGTGGGATTTGTATTGTGACAAAGAATACTTGGTTTCGCTAGCTGGATCTGTCAATTTGGCTGGAGGATTTGTTGGGAGTTTGGTTATGGGTGCAGTTGCTGACAGGTATGTTGTAAGTGTTTTAAAAGATGAGATTGTATTAAATATCTTATTTATTTTTAGATATGGACGTAAAGTTGCTCTACTCATCTGTCTTGGATTTTTGGCTCTGTCTGGAACTGCAGCTGCTGTTTCACCTACAATTATTTTCTTCATGATAGCACGATTCTGTGTAGAAATGATGGAAAGTTCGCTATATTATGTTGGTTACGTGTTAGGTATATATTTATTTACTAAGCTATTTAATTTGTTGTAATATTTAAAATTTTTTAATTTTATTTTAGTGATGGAATTTATTGGACCAGATAAAAGAGTTTTGGTTTCTCAGGTGATTCAATTAGTTTATTCATTCGGCGAAATTTCTTTAGCAGGAGTTGCTTATTTAATTACTGATTGGTCAATATTGCAATTAGTGACGAGTTTACCAGCTTTGCTTTTCCTTTCATTTTATTGGTATAAAATAAAGATTGTATTTATTTTCTTGATTTTTAACTTTTTTATGAATTATTAGGATTCTTCCTGAATCTGGCAGATGGTTAGCTGCACAAGGAAGAACTGAAGATGCAGAGAAAATCACTAAAAAAATTATTGCTTGGAATAAAGGAATATTATCGGATGAAATTGTGCAGTATGGAACTGTGCAATCTGAAAACATGGTATAAAACTGAATTCTCATTAATTTTAAATTATAAAACCGAGTGATTTTTATTAATTTTAGTCCAAATCAGTCGACACACAAACATCTGACACTTTACAGTTATGCGACACCGTCAAGCACTCTTACAACCTCTTGGATCTATTTCGTACTCCAAGACTCCGGTGTAGAACAATAGTTTTAATGATATGCTGGTACGCATACATATCGATATTTGTAAATTTAAATAAACATTAATATTTATTTTATAAATTTAAGGTTTCTTAACGTTTTGGTGTACACTGGCATCACATTGGGATCAACGTCTATTGCTGAAAATAGTGCGTTTTTAAGTTTCTTTTTAAGCGGACTTGTTGAGATTCCTGCAAATTTATTAAGCATTTTTACAATGGATTGGTGTGGTCGTCGCATAACTTTATGTTTCTCATTTGCTTTGACCGGAATAGCACTTATATCTATTCAATTCGTTCCAAGCACTTCAGGTTTGTGCATCAAACAAATAAAATTTTAATACTTTTTCATTTATTTTATTATTTTGTTTAGATTATCACTGGGTATTCCTTCTTCTCACCTTGGTTGGAAAATTCGGCAGTACAGTTGGAAATTCAGTTTTATATTTATTTTCTGCCGAATTATTTCCAACAGTTTTACGTAACAGCGGTATCGGGTTGTGCGCATTTGTTAGCTGCATTGGTGGAACAATTGCACCTCAAATGCAACTTTTTGTAAATATAAATTACCATTAATTAATTAATTACTTAATTATATTATTAAATTATAATTTTTTTATTTATTTAGAGTCGAATCGCAGAATCATTACCGTACATTGTGTTTGGAGGAGCATCTGTAATTGGTGGATTTGCAACTTTATCTCTGCCAGAAACACTTAAGAAAAACTTACCACAAACGATTGAAGATGCTGAACATTTTGGTAGATGAGGAATATTTAAACAATATGGGTGACAGACAAGTTAATCAATTTAAATTAACATTATTTAGGTAAGGTAAGGTTGTTCAATGTATATAAATGAAGCATTATTAATTAAATACCCATGTTGTTATTTTAATTTAAGATCTATTTTTGTTTATAAGTTTTAATTGAATGAAATTGACAATTGTTTATTCAATTTGATATTAGACTTTTTTATGTCGTATTTTACAGACGTTAAAAATGTATATTTATAACATTACATATTTGACAATAACGATTATTATATACAGTGATGCATTTATTGTGCATCCGAATTGCAATTTGTATCCGTCTATCTAACAAAAAAGAAACTATATTGGTATTGTGTACAACAAATGAATAAACTTATTTTTACCAGTTTATAATGAGTCTGCAATTTCTTTACGCCGCCGAATTGGTGCAACTGGTGTTGAGGTGAAAATGTTAGGGAAATCAGGTGCCCAACCGTTATAAAAAATTGGATAAAATGGCGCTACATACCCTGGCCATTCCTCTCTGTAAAAAATAAACAATTTTTATTTAAAAGAAAAAAAAATTAAGACCAGTTTTAATAAAAAATTTAAATTTAAATCTTCAAGTTTTCAGTTTTCGAGTTCCATGACCTCATGAACCCAAAACATTTCTTCTTCCTCATCACTGTTTGCCCAGATTCCTGACTACATCATTACGACCCTTGAACTCCTTGAACTTTTGAACCATTTGTATGAAACACTTACTTTGTGGCCGTCCATGATAAACCCATGGAACTCCATAAGTCAAATTCAGCTTTTGTTAGACCTTCATTGAGCATTTGAATTGCATCTTTTGAAAGAAGTGGGGCTACAGCTCTACTCGACATTGTATTGCTGTAATATTTATCCTTGCTCACTTTAGCAAGCAAAATGAAAGGGGTTAATAAATACTGTATAAAATGGTGAGCATTCGGGTCACGAAGTCTGTATTTTAATTTGGCCTATAAATATAGGGAAAAAAGAGGTTAAAACGAGATTAAATTTGTTCTTGGTAAAAGTAAACATATTTACACACTTACTATCAGATTTACTGCAAGTTTAAGTTTCTGAAAAATGTCAATAAATTCCGCTTCTGAAGGCGGGGTTGCTCGTAACGCGAGGAGTGAATAGTCGACATTTTTATGTTTTCTTTTTTCATGACTATTTCGACGTTGTATTTGTAATTCATGAGCTGCATTTGCTACTTGCTGCAACCTTGCGCAGAATTTCTCAATGTCATCAAAACAGTGATTTAAAACTGCCTGAAAATACGAGGACGATTTAGCTATTAATCGTTTCTTTTTAAAATAATAAAAAAGATGAATTTGTCAACTTAAGCTTAATTTTCTTTACCACTCCAGTTTCGTAGACTTTTTCTTTATTTTTATTGTTATTTCTGCGGTCATAAGTTGTTCTTAAAAATCTGTAACTGTCAGATTTGACATCTCCTCGATTAGAAACCGTTGAAAAAGCACTGTCAGCTGTGCGATTATAGATAAAAAATAAATAAGTAGCATTAAAACTATGAGAAAGAAAAAGATATTAGTGTTAGATAATTTCACACATGACTCGTAATTCTAGTTATAAAGCGAATGAAATGAAAAACATTATTTTTTTTAATAAAGATAAAATACTATCTACATGCACTAAAAAGCAAAAAACTTGTTCTCAATTTTCTACCAGTTTAAGCGAAACTTAATTACGTAAACGTTTTTCGTTAATTAACACAGCAACACAACACACTTTGGTATTTAATTCACACAAGGAATTTAACCCGGACTTTTAAATCGTGATTACAGATTAAATATTGAATTTTCAATTTCTTATCTTACAACTTGTAAGAATTTAAACGCGCAAGTCATCATTATTTTATCAACAGGTGGACACATTTTTGTGACTTTATCAACCGAAAAAAATGAAGGTTGCCTCAGTCCGGAGGGAACATCCAAGTTTACATAACAAATATAAGATTATACATATGTAAATATATATAAAACAACTTTTTCAAAGAAAAACAAAAGTGGTAACTCACAAGTGTAGCTCGAGCTCACTCGACTTCCCATCAAAGGGGCAGGAAGAGAATCTGATGTTGTAAATAAAGAAGAAATTAAAGATTAAAAAAAATAATAAAAAAGAAGGTTGATCCAAGTTGTTAAGCCACCTGTTTAGAAAAAATATAAGCTCGTGCTCAGCCTTGAAGTGACATTGCCAAGTGTGACGTCAGTCAAGGTTCACGAACAGGCAGTATTTGACTTGACTCAAGACTCAAGGTGACTGAAATACTGAAGACTCATTGTGATTTTTCAGCTATAAACAACAACAACTAAATGAAAATTAAAATTGAATCGTGTTTGGCCTCATTGGAAGCGAGGCACAGTAATCACAATGAACTAATTTTTTTGCCGTGAAGTGTAATTTACCAAATCTTTCGCGAACTCCATCCCATTTTTTTGCTGTATAAACACTTTTTCTTCCTTTTCCTATTCTTTAATTGACAAAGGAAGTGGACAAATAAAGAAATAAGAACACTGACCTCAAATTATCGTATTCTTCTGAGTCGTGTAATAGGATGCTATCGTAAATATATAGCTTTTTTTGTAATCTGAAACAGATATGCGGAAATTATTTTTTGTTATTTACTGATTTTTTTTAGTTGAGTTGTAATGAAAAGGGAAATAAATTTTATGGTGAATGAGTAACTTGCTTTTTGTTGTTGTTGTTGTTGTTTAGAAGTAAAAATCTATATTGTGTGGAAGGTGATGTGATGAAAAGTGAAATAAACAGGAAAAGGAATGAGTTTAAGGCTTTTCCTAAGACTTTGCATGTTAATTAGTTTGTTTTTAATTAGATAAAGATGCTTTTTAAGTGATTTCATACCTGCTCGGACATGCACCTCTCCTTAGCATCTGACTTTTACTGGTGCATGACGTCAATTTATGTATATTTTCAACTCAAACAGGTCAAGGACGCATGCGCAAGACAATAAGCGGAAATACAAATATTTCTTGTTTGATTAAACTTTCAAAAATAACTTTTACTTCTTCAAATTGAAAAGTTTTATAGTTTAAATTATAAGTTAAAAGATAAATAACTAAATAAACTAACTACTACTAAAAAACACGTACAACTGTACATAAATATCAAATTACAAATTCCAATCATGTATTAATTTGAGATATTAAACATCGAAATACATCGTGCAATCGAAACTAAAATAAAAATAACGTTACCGAAACCATCAATAGAGGACTCCATGTGCCCGCATTTAAGCATGTGATTGAGAAAATTACATAACTTGCACTCAACTTACAAAAATGAGGGCAATTGTGAGTGCGGCTCTTCGTACTTTTTCTCACATCCAGCGTTACAAATTTGCCAGAAATACATTGCCATATTTATCTTCCAAATGTAATTATCAAACGTACAGAGTATTCACGCATTCAAGTACGCTATTGGAGACGAAAAACACGTAAGCAATAAATTGCTCGTGAATGCACATGTGATTAAATAATCAGTTATGTGTGTGTATTGTGTAATGTGTTTGTCTACCAATTCATCAAATTGTAAAAATTTCACTAAATTAGATGTATTTTTCAGTTTATTCTCCCTAGTCCAAATAAATTATTTGTTATCATTATTAGTTATCAGTTAAAAACTTGATAACTGATAATTTTTTTCTTTTTTATATCAGTGTCACAGTTACATTCCTTGATCCGAATGGTGACATTCTGTCAACAGCAACTGGCCCTGAAGGATCAACTATTCTTGAATTGGCAAAGGAAGAAGGTTTTGATTTATACGATGATTATGGTAATAAAATAAACATAATTAAAAATATTAATTTTATTAATCAATGTATTTATTAATATTTTTAGGGCAGTGTGGTGGAGGAATGACGTGTGCATCATGTCACGTGATTTTAACTAGTAAAGATTTTTATAAAGTTACAGAAAAAATTCACAGTGAAGAAAAAGATTTGCTGGAAACGTGTCCTAATGTTGAAAAAACGTAATAAATTTAATATTATTAAATTGTTTAAATTTATTTATAACGTGATTAAAATTTATTTTAGGTCTCGTTTAGGATGTCAAGTTCGTATCACCAAAGAATTAGATGGAATAACTATTAAAATCGGTGGATATAGTTAATAATACGACAGAATTTATTTAAATAATATTTTTATATTGATTCATAACACTTTTGAACGATAAATAGTGATTATTTATGTATAAATCAGTGTTTAATGAAATAAATTTTATCATAATTTTATTTTACCGAAAAATAAAAAATGTCCATTTACTTTCCCCTCCTGTTTCTCTTAAAAATTGAAAAATAGACTGCACCTGACGCCAAGCAGTCTGGCTAGAACGCCTCTGTCTTGTACCCCCTTCCCCACACACAGTGGCCCCAGGGTTGTAGCAAAGTTGGTGGCCCCATCTCTTCAACTCTGGTCTCTGACCGAAACCAAATTCGCTGGAAATATTAATGGCAACACTATAAATAAAACGTAAACACAAAAATGCATTAAACAAGGAATGTATCAACATGTAAATGAAACTTTATACAACTCTTTACCCGACTTCTGACCCTCGAAGAGGAGCAAGAGGTCCCCAACGCCACCTGCAGAGATATCCCTGAAACAAGGAAGAATTCCAGTTGGGCTCATTTGGCCACTAGATAGAAGCCAGGTGTCGTCTTTCCCAAACACCCCCTCCTAACGGGGTGCCGAATGATGTGTTCACACCTGTGAAGGTGGGAAAATACCTCAGTTTGGACAATGAATTCGTTTACAATGAGAAACAAAAAGTGAATCGGCTTTTTATTTCAACTTTGACACTAATTTATTTTCCACTTGAAAAATTAAAAATTTAAAACGTAAAAATTTGATGAATTTATTAGAAGAAGATGACAAGGAGTAAAAAAATGTGGAAAATGTTACCTAAAAGTGTTGCACCTGCACCTGCCGAGTGGGGGGATGAGCTAAGGACCCGCCCAAGTCCCTCGGGAACATGTGTATCTCGCACGTGCGACTGTCACGTGATTTTTCAGCCAACCTCGGGCGAATTGGAGAATCATTGAAGGCAATTAGGATGCGATACAAAAGAAGGGGAACGAAATGTCACCTCATTTGACCCTGAAATTGAGGGATCAAAGAGTTAGAAGCGATAGTTAAATGGAGGATTTGATGCGAGTTGAACGAATCTCAACTTAGATATCTCGAAAATAAAACATAAAACTAAAAATAATTTAGTTTAACACAAATATTTAGTTTGAAAACTGAGAAAAATGTAAAATAAGTAATAAAAATAGACTTAAAATGACACGCACAAAATCAAAGATGTTATTTCACGCGCCTTTTTGGCCTCCTCTAGCAATAGGGGACCCCCAACTCGACGTCTCCGCCACCCGATTGGTCACGGAACCTCCTCTATTTGCCACGAGCCCAGCTCCACCAATGAGTGCAGTGGTTGGTGCAACGTCAGGTAGTGATTGACGTGCGGGGGGGTCGGGGCTAGCATTGATGATTGACCGGGGAGGCGGCGGGGGTTGGAGAGTGATGGCCATAGAGCGACTCTTTTCTCGTCGGAGCCCGAGAATCGCTATGATGGCTGACCACAGTTGAGAAAAACCTTCCGGTAAGCGATGGTGTTTTTTGATTCGCCTCATGATGATGCCCGCGGCGTTCGCGCGTGCTTAATGGCCCGATGCCGGCGTCTCATTGCAGCGTATTATGCGCGTGAAACAAGCGTCTTAGCCGCATTTCAGATGCACGCGGACGCGCGCGAGATGAGCTTGAATGAGACACGATGCTTAACTTATAACCTCGTTGTAACGAAGGGGGAAATGGTTTCATATTACTCTATTACAAGAAAAAAAACTTTCGAGGAAGCGAAGGGGTGTTGGGGAATCAAATGAGTTATGTGAGTTGTGTTGTGTGTTTCTTTTTTTTTTTTTATTTAATTTTTATATCCCTCGAGAGATATTTGGTTCCGCTCTCAGTTATGTGCTCGTAAAATCCTAGTTCAATGTATGGCCTATCCCTTACATGCACTCTTTTTACCGCCCACGTTGTAACGAGTAATGTGGACATTGGTGGACGAGTGTGGTTATGTGCGTCGGTATTTGTCTCAATGTTCTTGTTGACTGAATCCATCACCCTCATTATCTTTTTAGTCGATGCTCGCAAACGAAATATTTCATCATTTCAATTACCCGCGCACACACAATGTTCTTGTATTTGATGTTTAATTTAATTTAAGTGATTTTCAAATGGTTTTGAGAAGAGAAAAATGAATGTATTCTTTAAATTGATTGGTGTTTTCGAGTAAAATTAAGTTGGTAACAGCTGATTTTCAGTTTGAGTGTATGAGGGGGTCTGTGAGTTTAACACCTGATTTATGAGTGAACATATGCTCGACTGAGGGGAGTTAATGTTAGTGGGTCTCGCGGGAAACAGAAAACACTTTACTCAAATGCCCAAACGAGGTAATAACTTTAGTTGAATTTATACAAGTCCAATTGATGTTTACAAAGTGTTGAAATCACAAAACTACTTTAAAAATCCTCGTAAAATGTATTTCCAAGAATCTATTTCACTTAAAAGTTTATTTATTTCATTTAAAAAAATAAATTTGTTTTTTTTTTGTTTTTATTTTAAAAATATTCAACCATTTTTCAAGTGAATCTGAACCAACTCGTGTCCTGTTACCATCAAACAAAACACAAGAAAAAAAATTGAAACAATCGATTGGTTGACCCCTGAACAGGACAAAGGCCACTCACTAATTTGTCACCCAATCCGATTTAGAGTTAGAACGATTAATTGGTTTGACACTCGTTTTTCGTTTCTTTCAGCACCGTAAGCGATGAAGGAAAAATCGAAAAATGCCGCACGCAGTCGGCGAGAAAAAGAAAACGCCGAGTTCCTCGAGTTGGCTAAACTACTCCCACTTCCATCTGCTATTACATCGCAACTGGATAAAGCATCTATCATACGTTTAACCACCAGTTATCTCAAGATGAGAGCAGTTTTCCCAGACGGTAGGACAATTTCATAACAAATTTTCACATTTTAATATTTCAATTTCGTATCAATCATTCAACACGACGCGTGTTTTGCTTCGAGTGTCGTGTCTGCATTTCTTTTCCAATTTTCCCGTAAATCCTACGCATTCAACTCCAAGTTTGTACAGTTAAATCCACCTCTTTTCCTATTATTTTACAAGTGTCGGCCATCGTGTTTCAGAGGTTAGATCAACTATACATAGAGACGGGGTTATTTAGGGATATTTGGTGCGTCGTCGCGCAGCGGGACATTGTCGGAACGTAGTTGGTGATGTCGTGCGGGGTTTAATTGGAATGGGGGGGGGGAAAAGGCCGATGCCCAATTGGCTTCGTTTCCCGCCCTCTCACTCGAGGCAACGGGAACAAATCTGGTCGTGCGCCGATTGTCCGCGTCACAAAAGCAACAAGTCATGAACGCGCGCCAATTAGTTTGCAAAGCACGTGAGTCACACTATTCAACTTATTACTCTATTTCCTAGAGAAAAGGGGGGATATACACTTTCCTTCATTGATTTTTCCTTTTCGCACCCTCTTTGTATATATACGGAAGATCAAACGAAACAATTTCCACACTTGGCTCGTTCACACTGCCGTCTCTTTAATGTGTATTGATGAGTTTTGTAGAAAAAAGGTGAATTTAAGTGTATGATTCATCTACAAGACCCCCATCAGCGTTTGTAAAAGGGCGTCTGGGTGCCACGAGCAATTTGCTGACGCCCATTTGTCACCGAAAGGTAGTCGCGCTTCGACGCCGAGGTTAATTGGAAATGCCCACCAAAAAGTACCCCACCCTTAGTTTATAAGTGAAATAATCTTGTACACATTTTTCTATACTTTTTTTAAACTATTTTTCGTTTTTCAAATATTCCGGAAATGATGTTTTTGAGTTGATATTGAATTATTTATAATAATTTTGCTGGTTTGTTGTGGGTAAAAGAAAGAGCTATTTCTACCGGAAATGGGTTAGACTGAAGTTTTGTTGGTCGAATTGACCCGTGAAATTGTGTTCATGGGTTTACAATTTAGAAGATGAATTAGAGGGGGTTTTGAGTTTAGGTCAAATTAAAAAAAATAATGGATGAGGGATTTCAGGCGCGCGATTCGCACAGGATGTGGATAGAATGAGACGGTGATATTTACCTGTGGGTGTCACGAAACGAAGAACGGTCGTGCGTCGACACGAAACACAGATGCCGCAAGTAAACAGCGGAAATGGAACGGTCGAGATTCGGAGATACGAATTGTATCTCAAACACACTTTCCCATCATCCGATCGATTCCTCTCTCATCCTTTGGCTATTTTTATATATTTCCAACATCTTTTTCGCATTTTTTTCAAATTCTCCAAAATAATCACGCATTTATTCATCAAAAACGCAATTTTCCCTTATTTACATAGGTTTAGGTGACGCTTGGGGAGCACTTCCACCACCAAGCAGCGCAACACGAGAAGGCGCAATTAAAGAACTCGGTTCTCATTTACTTCAAGTAAGTTGTTATTTCTTCATTCCTCACTACCCCTAATGATTTGCTCAACACGCGTTTTGATCCCCACCTTAACGAGAAGGGGCTAAGGACAACCCAAATTGGGCACACGCCGATTAGGGAGCCCGACACGTGGCTCTTTCATCGAAAATCACCCCCTGTTGGGACAAACAATAACCAACCACTAATCATAACATATATAAAATAAAATTTAAACAGATTTTTTCTTTAAAATTATAAATTCATTTTAAAATCACCTTTAAACCTTTTAACGCTTCACTGCATTACATAGAAACTTTACAGAAAAGTTTTCACGATCGTTTTGACTGAGAAAAATCAAATGCACGGAATCGATCGCGTTGTTATTCTTTTATATACACGCATTATCTCGGTTGGAAGCCTCATATCAACCCAGTTTCTAATTGAGCACCCGGAGGGGATCGTGTTGACCATTGAATTACACGGCCGCCAACTGCCCACTTGTAACGAGCACGGGGGTGGACAAGAGATGCGTCTATTCATCCCATGTTCAATGCTAAGTGTTATCTCTTCTCTTGCAGACGTTAGATGGATTTATTTTCGTCGTTGCACCCGATGGCAAAATTATGTACATCTCCGAAACGGCTTCCGTACATTTAGGATTGTCTCAGGTTTGTTGTTTTTATCATTTTATCTTTAATCTAATTTATTTTTTCAATAGTTCAACTCTTTGGGGGATGTAAATAAGCAAAAACTAAACTCTTTTCATGTTTATTATTGTTTGTACTCTTCGAAACTCCAGTTTGATGGACAGTTTACATGTAAACCAATAGGAATCGACGAATGTGTGATTTTTTTACAAGGTTTAACAGCGCATGCGTGTTGAATAATGAGCCGCGCAATAGCAAGAAGGGGGGATTGTCTTAATGAGAAGTGATCCACTTAATAAACGGAAATTGGCTCGCGACAGTTACCTCGTGAAATCCTCATTAGCGCCTACGATAATCCTCTCGACCCCCGCTGAAAATGCCGCGCAATCGATCATAACGCTATGTAGTTGTCATGACAACCTCACCACATCGCTTCATTTTACCTCCCAATAACATTTCCATTTTTTATTATTTAAATTTGAATAATTTTTATATTTATTTGCAATTTAAATAACATTACTCAATTATATTAACAGGTAGAATTGACGGGAAATAGCATCTATGAATATATTCATCCCGCTGATCATGACGAAATGACGTCTGTGCTCACCTTGCAACAACCCGTTCTTCCTCCGCACGTGTTGGCAGGTAGGAAACCGAAAAAAATTAATTTATATTCATATTTTTATAAAATATTCAAAAAATTGAATTTTTTTTTAAATTTCTTTCAAAGATTTCGAAATGGAGAGATCATTTTTCCTACGAATGAAGTGTGTTTTGGCAAAACGAAACGCTGGTCTCACTTCTGGAGGTTACAAGGTGAGTTTTGTTACTCTTCACCTTTGCATGCGCTTCTTTTGTGCGCAACGGGGTGAGTCGTTGACGTGGGGGGTCGTTTCCTGCCCACTATTATGCTGGTATTAAAGACAAACGGAATGCGTGAACAAACTATTCTTTTTATGAGCACACAATTTGACTTTATATTTTCTTTTATGTTTTTGGTCCAGGTGATCCATTGTAGTGGTTACCTGAAAATCAAGCAGTATTCGCTCGACATTGCACCGTACGAAAGTTGTTACCAGAACTTGGGTCTGGTTGCAGTGGGTCACTCGCTGCCCCCGAGTGCAATCACCGAGATAAAGATGCACAGCAATATGTTTATGTTTCGAGCATCACTTGATCTCAAACTCATTTTTCTTGATGCTAGGTACAGTTTTTTAACTTTTTATTATTTATTTCAAATACTTATCTCAATTATTATATCTAATTTATTAAAGAGTTGCTCAATTGACCGGATATGAACCACAAGACTTGATAGAAAAGACACTTTATCATTATATCCATGGTTCAGATATGCTTCATATGCGATTTTCTCATCACACATGTAAATTAATTAATTCATTTCATTAATTTATTATAAAATTTATATAATTTTGATTAAAATAATTAATTTATTATATCTTTTATTATTTGTTTACTTTTTAGTGCTGTGTAAAGGACAAGTGACAACCAAATATTACAGGTTTCTTGCCAAAGATGGTGGTTGGGTTTGGATGCAGAGTTACGCGACTATTGTACATAATAGTCGTTCTTCACGACCCCACTGCATTGTCAGCGTCAACTTCGCGCTAAGGTAAGTTTCCCTTTGAAATTCATACCGTATTTCGTGTTTCCATGGGGGCGGAATCTATCAGCATCTTAGTTATGGACCATTAGTTGTCAACGAGTTGAGTCAGTGACAGTGATGAATGGTGTTTTACATTAAATATTCCAAATCGTTCACTAGGGAAATGAAATTGACACCTTACGTGTCACAAACGACCAATTCTCTAACGGAAATGTGTGTCTTTTCGGTTACACCCCCTGTTTAAAAGTTAGGGGTGTGTTAAAGGAGTGTTTCAAAGAGTTAAATGTAAATAAGGGAGTTTTGTTTCAGTTGAGATTTTTTTATTTCAGTTTGATTGATTTTTGATTTAAAAAAAACCGTTAAAATTGGAAATTATTTTCTTTTAGTGAATCCGAAGCTCGCGATCTTCTGCTCTACGTAGACCAAACACAAACTAAACGTGAATCACCCTTCGATTCCCATACCGATAAAACCCGTATGGTCAAACTGAAACCAAATCGGACACGATATCAACGACGCTCACCTTATCCTTCACCCACATTAACCGACTACTCAACCCCTGATCAAACTGATTTCACCAACACCCATCACGCACAACCCCAAACTCAAACTTACGATATCAATTCCATCCCCGCACAACCTCAACATCAACAAACCCCGCTAAGAAACTACAACATGTCTTATACTCACTACAACCCAAATAATTTCCCAGATTCCAGTTGCATTTACTACCCGCAAAGAAGAGAAACAAGCGACGAATCCGACAACTACTTGACACGATCGGATTTATCCTTTTCCGGATTTAGTCCCTCGTGTATGGCTACCACGGAAATGGAGCCTTTAACCCAACAGGAAGTGAGTTCATGCACTTTCGGTGATGTTTGTCCTCGAAGCAACAGTGCTCAAGACTCATTTGCATCGAGTCAATCACCCATTAGCGTGGCTCAAGGTGCGTTTAGTGAATCGTCGGACGGTTCGGAAACCGATTCGGAGCAAGTTATAGGACAAACTGGACAATCGGTGTTATTGTTACACGATTCAAAGTCGGTAATTATGCCGCCGCATCCGAGTTTGGATTCGTCTCCTTTTGGATCAGGAGCTGCTGATTTGGGCGTTTTTGAAACGAGAAACACTTCGCCACATATCAACGGATACATAACGGATGGTGCAGGAGATAAGGAAGTTGGTGGCAGCAGTGATGGGTATGTCACTTGTCTCAAGTCGATTTATAGTTGTAATTATGATAGTGGACTTGATTTTCAAAATGGTGATTCAGTTGCGCAAACAAGGACTTATCCACAAGCGGGGTATAGACCTACTAGTGTTATTGTGGATGCTCAGCAATATCAAATGGCGAATGGATATGTACATTAAGTCGAGTTTATTCTTATTTTTTAGGTTGTAATTTAATTGAAATGTATTATTATAAATATAGTAAATAAAAGGGTAAAACTAAGGATCAAATGAATATAATTATACTTACTGTAGATTGTGTTGATAAAGTTTGACATGTGATGTAATTTATATAAGATTTTTTTTCTATCATGTTTTGAGTAGAAATTTACATTCCTGATTATGAATAGAGCGAGTTATTAATAATCTGTATATATATGATAATAATCGTTGTTGTTATGTAATAAACAATTGTGTTTTAAATTGATTTTTCGATCAGTTTTTTCCGCTTTGTTTTAGACGGAAATTAATGAGTTTGAGTAAACAGATTGTTTAGAGAGAAAGAAAAATACTCAATAAATAGTTGGATTTTGTTTAAATAACATAAAAAATTCTGCTTATTCAATATTTTTATTTATCAACTTGAACAATTCCTTTTTTTATCCAATTTTTTTACTTTACTTTCACAACAAACCAACACCTGACAATATTCTCACATTGAAAACAACAACAGTTTACTTTGCAAAGCCACTTTAACATCACTTCTTTTATGCTTTTCTTTTTTCAAAACCAATTCCCCTGATCTGACTCTTGATATCAAACGGTCAATTTCCCACGGTCAGCAAAAACAAAAACTTGATCCCCAATTTTACTATCAATACATTACCTAAATTTAATTATTTTTTTAAAGAACCTTAAACTCTTGAACAAATTTTTGTTGATAGTGGATGTTTCGAGGGCAGTGTTCGGTTTTCATGCCCTCATATTTCATGCCACACAGCAAACAAAAGGGATGCGAGCATATTGAGCACCAAGTTACGTCGACATCAAACGGCCAAATGCAAATCCTGGTGTTCGATTCGTGGGCACGAAGCACATTGTACCACATCTGATGGCAGTTAAGCCCTCGATACTAAGGTGTGAATGGTCGACCTTTTACTCTTATAGCGTAAGAAAGAATTTACAACGCCGTTCGAATTATAAATTGGTGCAGATGGTTGCATTTGCTATCTCGAAACAAAATGTCACACTCATAAATTAACGGGGAGATTATGTTGACTGGCACTACACTTTACTGCCGTCTTCACTATAGTTATGATGTTTGCACAGTTAATGGCGAACAGCAGTAAATAAAAAGGAACGAGAGTGATGAAACATTGTGGGTTCCAATAACTTTATTCTTTTCTGTTTCTTATTTTTTTTTTATTGTTAATTTGTTATTTACATTTAGAAAACTGATAGTTCCAATTATTTTTATGAGGTTTAGAAAAATTTATGTTGTTCAATTTCACCTTTGAGCTTTTATACAACATTTTTTATTTGCATAATTTATTACTGTTTACATGTGATTAAATTACGCATTAAGTCGAAGGAATTCCAATCGGCTGACTGTAAACTGACAATTTCACCGTTGTCTAAAACTGTCAAAAATCCGTTTGAGTCTAGGCCTAGAATTCGGACTTTGCGGCCATCTTGAAGACGCACATCAGCACCCCTGAAACAGATATGAAAATATTTGTTATGCAAACTGAATCTAAATTAAATAACAAGAAATTGACAACTAAATGTTTATAAGGTAAACTGAATTTAAATTACATTTAAAAGAAATCTAATAAAAATAGGCCTGTAATGATAATACGGAAGCTTGTATACGGAAGCCCTGTACATTTTCATATATTTAATTTTATATTTTCAAAAAGGATTACCCGTGCATCCATCTGTTACAATATAAATCCACTATATCTTTATATCCCGATATTTGAAATTGACCGACAAGTTCTTCCAGCCGGGATACAATTTTTGCTATAATTTCTTCAACCGTAAATAAACCGAGCGGCGTCATCCACGGATTAGACAAATTACGTTGAAGAATCAAATCATTTAAACACGAAGAAGGCACGGAATTACTCACATTAAGACCACAACCTGGAACAAAGAACAAAGTAAATTATTCAACTAAATTATTGATTCTAAAACATTTTTTAATTCAAAAATTTGCAAATATTTTTCTACATCTTATCTAAAAATAGACAGTTCATGTATCGTGCTGCGGAGTTCCCACTGAGCAAACACGCGAAAATGACATCCTTTTTCAGCTGAAAACGATCCGGTGAGAGAGTCAACACGTGAACTGACAGAATCGGTGCAGTGAACGTGGGGTTCCATTTGTTTTTGCACCCTGACAGCAATTGACAGCAACACATGGAACTAAACATGGCGTGTTGTGACATTCTCACAACCAGCAAAAAAGAAGGGGATGAGGTCGTAAGACAAGCAAATCTGCTTTCACCTGCTCTTTCTTTCTACCTCAATTGCTTCACACAAAACTAAGGTTAAATTGTTATAAAAAAATAACTCTCAACTAATAAAACTCAACTAATAAATGTTTAAGCTTGAATAAATTTTGTTTTATTTTAAATTAAATTTAAAAAAAAACGGTAATAGAAAAAATGAAATAGTTTTTTAAATAGAAAAAGTAAAAGAATTTTATTTTTATTACAGGTCGATTGTACTGACATGTGTCTATTATGTAATAATGGTGTTTACGGCTCACACCTGTGTCCGGCAAGACTTGTCCCATTAATGAGGAGGGCTTGTCCAAAGGCGGGTACATGAAGAAAGGGGATTGAGCTTTCGTGTACAAGAACGGCATTCAAAAGTCAAGACCACCCTAAAACGGGCGTTTTTAGGGTTATTTAAAAGTATTTTATGAAATGATTTATTTATTTTGAAAAAAAAATTAAAAAATGATTATTTTTCAATTTTTTTTTTAATTTTTAAAATTGAATTTTGTTCATGTTTGTATTGTTTGTAAAATGATGTGCTCTTGTGTTTGCGCATGTAATGGGCAGTGGAAGGAGGGGCAATGTTGTTTGGTTTTCAAATTGGTTCATCCTCACTTTGTGCTTGCCACCAACTGATAAGTAGAGGATTACCTCATATTTTACACTCCCGCAGAGTTTGCCCAATGAAAAGCTAATTCGAAAAACCTCTTTTTCCTCCCTTATCCTTTTGGAAAAAGATTTGTTTTAGCTTTTTACTTTAATAAATTCACTCTTTTATCTGTATAAACGAGAGCTTAGGAATATATAAAAGTTCAAATTGTTTCAAGCAGAATTTATACAAAAAAGTTGAATTGTTTTCAAAGAAAAAAATTGAAAAATTGGAAAATTTATCAAAACATTTACAAAAATTTAATTTAATATTAAATCATAACCGAATCTTATTAAATAAGATTTAAACTGACAAAAACTAAATTCAAAATTTTTTCAGATTTTAAACTTTTTCTGAGAAATTGGATACGTAAACTGTACTCAAATGGTTAATGTGAGCGAGACGAGGTTTGAGCATGAGTGCAGCAGCTTAAAAACTCCTACTTTTCTTTACTTTCTTGCAAAATCCTAGGAACAAAGTAGCACGCGACTTAAGACGAGCTTAACATCAACGACCAAGTCTAAATTATAACTGATCACCCATTTCTCAGTTTGAAAAATCCTTTCCAAATAAATTCTCCCTCAATTCCAAATACGATCGTGCACTTTCCATTTGAGCCCAGGATTTTCAAACCGTTATCCCTCAACATTTAACTAAAACCAAAAATCATTTAAACATTTATTTCTCTACTTCATTTTTTCCTCTTTTCACATCCAGTTTCTTAATTTCCCAACACCAACCGCAAGCACGAAATCATTAGAAGCCAAAATCGAAACGTTGCGGATGTAACACTAAACTACTTAGAAGCCAAACTTAAGAATTTCAAATCAACTTACCGATAACACAGTGGAATGTGTCTTTGATTAATGTACAGGTGACAACCACACCCCCGATTTTCATCTTACTTTGACCAATATAAACGTCATTCGGCCATTTGATTCGCACATCTAAATCCTGGAAGTAGTTAAATTTGATCTTAACGTTCGTTCAAAGGTTAAGAAACGTTAAAAACAAATGCAAATTATTTTTTTTAATGTATTTATATATATTTCTTTCCATTTTATTTCATTATTTACTTAAAAAGTATTAAAAAAATAATGAAATTTAGGTATTTTTAAATATCCACGTTATCCATCAAAGGATAAGTGACAAAAGGGTTAAAGTTAACAAGTGAACTGACAACTACGGTATCAGACCACCACCAAAACTAAACACAGGTGCAGATGCCTGGGTGGACAGAGACAACACTTAGCAAACGGACCCTCGCTTAATCCCTCTCTTACTACCCCCTCACACCTGTAAAGTCATTTGCGTAATTGAAATCTATACACAGGTGCAAACTGAAACAAAATTCAGTCCAGGTGTTATATTGGTTATTTAATTAACAATTTTTTTATATTTTTATATTTTTATAGATTTTATATAGATATAAATGTATATAAAAAGTTGTTTGGAAAAAAATATTGGGTGTGTTTCTTTTAAGAAATCCACACCCTTAAATCATTTATTTCCTCATTGTGCAACTGTAAACGGAAGCTCATTGAATTTGTTTTCCTTTTACCATTACATGACTATCCGGTTACTAATTTTTAATAAATTAAACTTAGAATAGGAAAAATATTATCTTATACCTGATAATCTGGAGTATTGAGCACAGCATCCACCATAGATAGCGCTGCTAAATGTTGCAGCCATGTTGGGTGAATTCCTAGTTCGGTTTTACGATTAAAAACTAAAGGAACACTAAACATGGCGCATCCATCTGGACTTAACCAATCATTCCCGGATCGACCTGAAAAATTAAATATTATTTTTTAAAATTTTATTATTAAAACCCGATTTTTATTTATTTTTCAAATTCAACAACACCTTTTCCTTGTGTTTGCCTTTTCGCCACAGCAATGATTCTTGGTTGGTCAGTGAGTCTGTTGAAAGATGAATTATAAATTAATTGCACAACTAATCCTTTCAAATCGTTTAAATCCAGAATATAAACAAATCGGACATTAAGTGGAGTTTAAACTGGACTAACCCACTTATAATGTTCATGGTTGAAGGAAGAACTTGAGCGAAGAAAATCACTTTTCCCATACGTTGGCTTTGAAGGCAAGACAAATATTTTTCTAAATCGAATCCATCAACTTCGAAAAAATTATAAATCACTGGTAAATAATCACTAGTGACTACATCCGATGGTTTATCCCGATCACAAAATGTCAAAGTGAGCAAATGACTTTTGAATTTATTATTTTCGAGTACTGGTGACATTCTATGAAGAAAACTATTAATTTCCTGCAACGAAAAAATAATGACATACAGAATAAAACAAATAAAAATCAACTATTAACCATCTGTCCAAAGATAAATCGAATATTTACTCTCTTTATACTCTCCATCCCTTAATACTAATAACCATTTTCTATATTTACCCATATTAATCACTTAATATCCCCCACTATTACTTGATTACATTTTACTACTTATTTTACCTGTGGGTCACCCAGCAAGTAGCAGGGTGTTAATGGTAGTGTATTTACATGCGAACAATCTATTTGTAGAGTTTTCGATAAAATATCCTTTATTATTTTCAGCCTAGTTTCATCCGAGTCTTTTAAATCGTTGTACCATTCATCGCGTACTAGTCTACGTTCACAATCGTATTCGAGATCAACCTTAAAAGAAAATAGAAAAAATAATAAACACGGTAAATATATAAAAAAGAAAGGTTTTTTTATTGACTGTTAAATATAGATCGATCAATTTTTTGTCCGGTGTATGTCTTCCATTATAGGATCATCTGTTCATCCATGTTGGAAATATTTGTTGTCAGTAGGATCAGAAAAAAGAAGACCATGTAAACAAATTAGGGGGAAGCTTATCACCAACAGCCAGTCATATGCTTTTTAAACGACGTAATCGATGAATTTATCATTTCAAAGTTGAAAAATTGATAATTCCTGAACAATTTTTTATAGTTTTTCAAAATTCTGATGTTGACTCAGATGTACTTCATAGAAATCGGTCAACACTTGGATTTTGTACATCTGTTAATATGATTCACTAAAAATATTGTTTTTTAATTTAAACTAACAATTTTTTTAATTTTATTTTCATTTTTGTCATAATTTTTGAGAAAAAATTAATTATTTTTGTTTTTATGGTTTTTTATTTTTAGATATTACGTATGTTTATTTTATTCGGCCTGTGAATCAGACACGTGTAGACTAATCATACTGACAGCTTTATTCCCCCTTGAATCGCTCCTTGAGATCACTGCAATTAAGAGTAAGAGCACCGATTGCTTGGTCCCAACAAGACCAAACAAACGCTGGTGGCTGGTTTCGCAGGCCCTCTGTTTTGGCAGGTGACACAATTGCCGTACAAATGGCGAGCAACTAATCTTTCGGATTATCTCCCCTTTTTCCTATCCCCTCTGACATCATAGTCATAACTCGCCCACATTCAAAAAACATAACCGTTTTTAATGCAACCGTAACGCCATCTAGGATCACAACTCGCAACTAAAATGGCGACGCACTTGAAAAACATACATGGGGTATGAAATATCACTTTTATTAATTAAAAAATACTTACCAATGAACTAACGAAACACCCATCTGTATCTTCGTCTTTTATAGCAAATATTAACGGTTTATATAAGCGATCAACAGCTATGGTTTCAAACTCTCCTTCCAAGTTCCAGACAAATTGCGGTTGTACACACAATAATTTGATTTTTTTTTCTTTATAATAAACTTTCTTCAATTTTTTTACAGGTTTATCGTTCTGAATAACAGTCATAAGTTCCCTTTTATTCAAGTCGAGAAAAATGCGATGAAAATATGCTAAATCCATAGAAAACAATTTTCCTCCATTTTCATAAAATTTCATCAATCGCTCGGCAATTTTATTATTCATTTTGGTCTTTTTTATAACCAAAAGTTCAATATTATCAGCCCAAATGTTGTTATCAAATATTTTTGATTCTTGCAAGTGATAAATTACGTAGCGATCAGAGTTTACAACTTTAAGTAAAGTCTGTTTCATGGCCACAAATTCAGATGGCTTGCAATAAACTAGAATATTTGGTGGTTTACTTAATTTAAGGCTGGTTATTGATCGGAAAAATGATTCTCTACGATGAAACGCAACCAAGTTGAGAATAAGGAACGGATTTCTCATTCTGACTGAAAAAGAACCATAAAAATAGCAAGTTTTAGAGTGTTTATTTCATATCACGCGAATACCTTGCCAATCGTTGACCACATTTACACTGAACGCTTGATTTAGCATTTGTCTATTTATATTAAAAGATAGGTACATTGCTTACAAGTAAAAATTTGATTTAGAAGACGGAAACCCAAACTTCGCATTAGACGAAATTCGTTTCTGTTGTCAGCTCTCGTACTCTGGTGGTGAATATTAAAATTAGTTTAATGTTTTTAATGTTCATCACCAGAGTACGCTAATAAAAGGTTACAAATTTATCATCGTTTTTATAATATGAATTAATTAATAAAAATATATTTCTTATCCCAGATTTTAACAAAAGTTAAATTTGGTTTATTTATTTGTAGATAAACTTGCATTGTGTTCAGTATCACATGATAATAGGTCATACTTTTTATCACGTGACAATTTCTCACATGATAAAATCGCAACTGATACTTAAAAGAAGAAAGTAGTAGTTGTTGCCATTCGAGGCTGAAATTCAAGGTGTGAAACCCGTATTAATCGACATTATCAATTGATATTTATATTGAAAGAAAGGTAGAAAGTTTGTTTTGCTAGTGTTATCGAAACCGCTATTTCATGATTTTTTTTCAGATGAAAGTACTCGTTTTCCTAGCTACCGTTTTAAGCGTAGCTTATTGTTGCACAAATGGTAATTATCATCCATTATCAGACGATTTTATTAATTGCATCAATTCATTAAATTCAACATGGAAGGTAATTACAACTTGTTTTTATATTTATTTACTGGTTTATTGCAGAATTTTCTGCTGACTGCTTGTGATTGGCTAATAGTTTCAACCTGACAGCGAAATGTTAACTTAACTCAAAAATTTTGTTGCAATCTCAAAGATTGTGTAGCAATCAATAATTCTATACGACCTCAAGTTTAGCAAATTGCAGTACATCCGTCTAAAATACTAATAATTAACTTAAGTTTCACTTTCGTTATTTTGTTTCAGGCCGGAAGAAATTTTGATGAAAAAATTAGTATGACTTACATTAAACGTTTAATGGGAGTTCTTAAGGATAGTAAAAACTACAGACTACCCGAAATAGTCCATGACGAACCGACAAACATTCCAGATACTTTCGATTCACGTGAACAGTGGCCAAATTGCCCAACTATTAAAGAAATTCGAGATCAAGGTTCTTGCGGATCGTGCTGGGTATTAACAAATAAATAAAACAAAGTATTTAAACAATAATAAATCAAAATTTAAAATTCTAGGCTCATGGAGCAGTTGAAGCAATGTCCGATCGAATTTGTATTCACTCAAACGGAAACCAAAATGTACACATTTCAGTAGAAGATTTAAATTCCTGTTGTTTTTCCTGTGGAATGGGGTATGTTAAAGTAATAAATAAAAATGTTTATTATTTTTTATTTTCACACTACTTTTATTTACAGATGTAATGGTGGATATCCAGCTGCTGCTTGGGATTTTTGGGTAAATAAAGGATTAGTTACCGGAGGAAATTACAACACACATCAAGGTTGCGAACCTTATTCTATTCCTGAATGCGAACATCACTCTTCTGGATCAAGACCAACTTGTAACGGAACTTTACCTACCCCTAAATGCAAACAAGTGTGTGAAAAGGGCTACAGCATTACTTATCCTAAGGACAAACATTTTGGTAATTTAAAAATAGAAGAAAACAAAAAAATTGATTTAATTTTTATTTTATTATTTATTTTAAACGAAAATAGGAGCTAAATCTTATTCAGTAAATAATCGTGTACAACAAATTCAGACAGAAATATTGAAAAATGGTCCAGTTGAAGCTGCTTTCTCTGTATATGAAGATTTCCTTAGTTACAAGACTGGAGTTTACAAACATGTTACAGGACCAGAATTAGGTGGTCATGCTGTAAAGATTCTTGGATGGGGTACTGAGAATAGTACTCCATACTGGTTGATTGCAAATTCATGGAATAGCGATTGGGGTGATAATGGTATGATTTTTTTTAATACTTTATTATTTTTAGTTAAAAGAAATGTTGATTTTTAATTTAATTTTTATTATTACTTTTTAGGATATTTTAAGATTTTAAGAGGACAAGATGAGTGCGGTATTGAAGATGAAATCACTGCAGGTTTACCAAAATTGTAAAAATATAGAAATTGTTTTTTAATGCAACATTTTATTTACAATAATTTTCACAATACATAAATAAAGACTAGTTTCAAGAAATATTTTCAAATATTTCGCACAAATTGAACTGATCTAATTTCTTTTTTGAATTTTCTAACGCACTGTAAATAAAAAAAGAAAGATTAGGTACATTTTTATTTCATTTCTACTGCAACTTATTTCTCACCTTCCTTCTCTAATTATTTTATAATAACCAGGTACTGATAAATCTATTACAGTTGAACCTAATCTTGCTTCTTCACTATATCCTAATTTTCCTCCATCGATAATTAAGGAAAGATCAGACCAGAGAGTTTCAAATTCCTAAAATTAAAACAATTTCACCGTTAAACTTTAATCGATAAAAGTGAAGTTTAAAATTTCGAACTTACTTTAATTTCTAAACTGCTTTTAGCGTTAGAAATATTAGCACTAGTTAGTGCTAAAGGTTCGTCAATAGCTTCTACTATTCTTAAAAGTAAATTATGTCTTGGAATTCTCACACCAACTAAATCAACTCCTAAATTTAAATGTGGATTTAATTCTCGAGTTCTTTCGAATACTAATGTCACTGGTCCTGGTAATAATTTGGAAAGAAGTGTGGCAGGAATGGTCACTTTGGCCCATCTACGCAATTAAAAAAATTAATATAATTTTTGTTATTTGTTTAAATGTATAAATATTTACTTTGGAATGTCGTGAATTTTGGAGACGCATATAGCAACTGGTTTTCTCTTGTCGCGTTTTTTTAATTGGTATAATGCATCGACTGCATTTAAATTTTGTGCTTTAACAGCAATGCCATAAATTGTATCGGTTGGAACGGCTATTATTGATCCTCTATCGAGTAAATCTGCGGCAATTTTCACTACATCTGATTCCGTACCTGGAAACGAGAAATAAATTATTATTCGGATTATTTACTTTGATTTTACAATTTTAATTTTTTACATATTATCATCTATTACAAAAACAATGGGTTACAAAGAGTGTTGCAAGAATACCACAAATAAAAATTGCAGCGAGAAGCCATAAGTCATCGTCCATCACAATAGTCTGACCACGAGATCGAACGTGTTAAGCTTTCATTCACTTGATTGTAATTTATTCATACCTGGATCACAGTTTTGATTATACTTCACAATCCGTGCCATCATGTCCTTTAGTTTTGTGTAGTTGTATACAGTTCTTACTTTAGAAAAGGAAGTTAATATGTTACTTCCGTCCCTCGCAGTTGTAGTTAACAAATGCGGTAATATTCGACATGTGCTTGTCGTGCCCATGTTTTGGTTGGGTATCTCTAAAACCAAACATGATGTAATAACATCAATTTATTTCGTTTTTTAAAATGAAAGTATGCTTGATGTTTATTTTTAATTATAAATTATATTATATTAAAATATAAATTAAACTAGTGCAATTTTTTCTTAAACAAATAATTTAAGAAAAATCTTTTTTTTTTTTTTTAAAGTTGCTTTTTGTTTTCGATTTTCTTAAGTTTTATTTTTTATTTGACCTTGAGTTGCTTTAACGGCATTGAGTTGATAAAAAGGACCAAAGGTTATCAAAAGGATGATATAAAACAATTAAAAGATTTAATTCAGAATCATTTTATACGTCTGTCAGTAGCGCGACCAAAATATGGCTTCTGCACGTGAAAATGAAAAAATTGGAATTATCGGAAGGTACAGTATAACTAACATATGAAATATATAAATGTAGTAAAATAAATTATTGAATTTTATTTACAGTGGTTTAATTGGAAGAAGTTGGGCTATGCTTTTTGCAAGTGTCGGATACAATGTTGCTTTATATGATGTTCAAAGCTCCCAAGTTGAACGTGCGCTGGCTGACATTAAAGTACAATTAAAAGAATTGGAAGATTCAGGTATGGAAATTAACCTAGATTAAAATAAAAACATTAAATACATTTGTTATTAATTTTTTAAGGTTTTCTGAAAGGAAAGCTTTCAGCTAAGGATCAATTTGCCAAAATCAAACCAGCAAACACAATGTCAGAATGTGTTACAAATGCCAAATATGTTCAAGTTCGTTTATAAATAATTTTTTTAAAAAATTTAAGTATAAATCTATCAATTTTTATTTTATAGGAATGTACACCCGAAGTATTAGAAATGAAAATAAGTGTTTTCAAGGACTTAGATAAGCTTGTCGGTGATAAAACAATATTGGCAAGCTCAACAAGTTGCATTTTACCCTCCAAATTCACCGAAGACTTGACACATCGTA
>JAQFZN010000399.1:0-31807 GCA_034687075.1 Geophilus carpophagus
TCTCATTGGTACTTGAAATTAATAACCTATATTTTGCAAGATTGTTTGGCTTGTGTGATATGGCTGGAAAGGAAATTGAAAATAATAAATAATAAAAAAAAAAAAATAAATTAAACGTAAAAAATTATTTTATTTTTATTTTTTATTTAAATTATTTTAAATTTTTATTTTTAAAAAGAAAAAGTATTTTTATGGTATTAATTTATGGATTTAATCATTATGGAATTAATAAAGTATTTTTATGTAATGCTTATTCAAATCGAAACAAATCCATAATGAAAATAAAAATAAAAATAAAATCGTATCTAAATATAAATCCATTCACACAGTTTATCTAACCCAAGGTTAGTAAAATATCTAACCGGTCTTAATCGGTTCACTTTTTAACTTCGTTTCTTTTTCGCTCACGCACTTTCCATTAAAAGCATTCTATTTATTCCATTATATACATTTCACTGAAAAATGAGTTCCTCCATAGCATTAATAACCTTTCATTGGCTATGAATATAAACTGGAAACGGTTCAAAAACTAGAAAAAAGATCGGAACAAGACGAAAACACCGTTGCAAGGGGGCATGCCAGAAGTAGAAATGGCCGCTCACCAGAGACAAATAAGTGGGCACAGCACACGGAAGAAAGTTCAGGTATATTATCACAAGTTGCATTAAACATTATACCACATTTATACATGTGATAAAATTATTTAATTCAATTTTCCTAAGGTTTCATTCGTAATTCGTGACGAAATTGAAAAATGCCACAGATCAGGTGTCAACTCATTACAATTTGATCCATTACTCAATCGTTTATATTCTGCTGGCAGAGATTCAATAATTAGGATATGGAATGTAAAACACAGAACAGTGAGTTATATTTATCGGTAATTTTATAATTTACCAATAATTTTATTTAATATTTTTTTAAATTTAATTTTAGGAACCATATCAACAATCTATGGAACATCATACAGATTGGGTTAACGATATCGTTTTGTGTTGTGGAGGAAAGAATCGTAATTAGTTTTTATTTTCGGTTAAATTATGATATTAATTGATTTTATTATTCAGTGATTTCTGCATCTAGTGATACAACTGTTAAAGTATGGAATGCTCATAAAGGGTTTTGTATGTCGACGCTTCGAACTCATAAAGTACATTTATCAAAAATTCTGCTTTTTGATTAAATTTATTATTTTTATGTTTATGAATAATTTTTTTGGGTTCAGGATTATGTTAAAGCGTTGGCTTATGCTAAGGATCGAGAACAGGTTGCTTCTGCAGGACTGGATCGAGCCATATTTTTATGGGATGTGAATGTTTTGACTGCTTTAACGGCTTCAAATAACACTGTTACGAGTATGTTGAGGGTTTTAATGATAAAAAAAATTATTTGGGAAGAAATAGAAACAAAAATCAAAATAAAACCTAACTTTTCTTTTCATAGCGTCGTCATTAAACGGAAATAAAGATTCCATATACAGTTTAGCCATGAATCCAGCGGGAACTGTTATTGTATCAGGATCTACAGAAAAGGTTTTACGCGTATGGGATCCACGAACTTGTGATAAATTAATGAAACTGAAAGGACATGCTGACAATGTGAAAGCACTAGTACTCAACCGTGATGGAACACAAGTGAGTTGTAATGTAATACATTTTTATTAGAATTATTTCTAAATTAGTTGTATCTATTTGTTTACAGTGTTTGTCTGGTAGTTCAGATGGAACGATTCGTTTATGGTCATTGGGCCAACAAAGATGCATAGCAACTTTCCGGATTCATGATGAAGGAATTTGGGCACTTTTAGTGAGAATTGATCAGTTTGTATAAGAAAAAAAATTAATGAAAAAATTGATTTATAAGGAAAATTTAATGTTTTTAATGAGTTATTTGTTGATATAAATTTATTATTTGTTGTTGAATCTTCATCCAGGCAAATGAAACCTTCACAACAGTATTTTCTGGAGGACGAGATCAAAAAGTGTACCTGACCGATATAAGGAGTGCAGACAGTCATTTTCTAATTTGTGAAGAAACAGCACCGATTTTGAAAGTAATTGATTTCATTAGCAGCATTAACTCATGAATTGTGTGAATAAATTCTGAGAAAATGAATTTTTTCCTCAAATTGTTTAATTCTGTTTAAATTATTGAAATTCTCATACAATTCGTGTTACTGAAAGGAGATAAACAACTAATTATTAAACAAAAATTTTATTTTCTTAACTTTTAGATGACGTTTGCTGCTGAACACACATCCATATGGGTAGCCACAACCAACTCTTCCATTAAAAATTGGGTGAGACGAGTGACAGCGAGTGAAAATGGACGTGGTCGCTAAGACGATCGTTCTTTTCAGCCAATAAACAAAAAACTAGCACTAGCTACGGATGATGACAAACTGAAGCATATTAACGATCAACCGGAAGTAACCATAAAAGGTGAGATAGAAGAACGAAAAAGAAGCTAGATGGAAATATGAAGTGAAATTTTTAGGTGGTCCAAGCATCCGCCATTATCACATTCTTAACGATAAGAGGTACGTGCTTACTAAGGATACTGATAAAAATGTGGCTCAATGGGATGTTTTGAAGGTAAATTGATAAATAAATAAATGGAATTTTGGTGAATATATTAACAAGTGATTATTTTTTTATTTAATAAATAGGCGTGCAAAGTTGATGATTTTGGTGCAGTTGATTTCGAGGAACAAATTAAGAAAAAATTTAAGCAAGTATATGTGCCTAATTGGTTCACTGTTGACCTCAAAACAGGAGTAAGTGGATAATGTGAATTTAGTTTCAGTTGATCTGAATTTTTATTTTTGAATAGATGCTTTGTATTCATTTGGATGAATCTGATTGTTTTGCTGCTTGGGTTTCTGCTAAAGAAGTTGGATTTGCTTCGAATGATGGAACGGATCCAAAACGTAAGAATTTTGTTTGAACCGAAAAATCGATTTAAAAAAATTAAAGATTTTTCGTACGAAATATAAATTGTGTTTCCAAATTACCCGGATAACCTGGGTAATCCGGATAGTTTGGTCGTAGTCCTTTGATAGGACTATGGCTGGTTAAATTTTATCTAACAAGAGAATGACTCCTAAATTAGGAGTCATTCTCTTGTTAGGAGTCCTAACGAGTATTAGTTTTCTGTAAAAAAAACGATTGTTCGTTATCTATAATTGTAAAATTCAAATAAATTTGTAAAAATATAAAAAAACTTATTTTATATTTTTACAAATTGTCAAAAGGTTTTCCACCAAATGCTTATTCTATTCATATCATTTCTGAATTGACATGATAGTTGTTGTTGTTTATTAGTAAATTATTTTCTAATATCGCGATATGGTTATGAAAAAGATGCCATTGAAAGTTATTTTGTGGTGTTTAGTTCTGATTAAATAGTTAAGCAGTTTGATTGGATTGATGATAGGGGGAAAAGAAATTTAAATTTAGTCTTGTAATAGCGCATGTGTGGTAAGTGGGACACCATTTTAAACAAAATCCGGAATTTTTGTTTGATTTCTTTCTCTTATTTATATAATTTCATGTGAAATTATTCAATGAAATGTAATTAGATTGTATGTTATAAATAATATTTAAATAATAGATTTTATTGTTTAGAAATTTGACAGAATGTTGGATTTTTGTTTATGTTTTTATTCTTTTTCGAGGGTTTTAACTTGATCAATTTCTTTGAAGAAAAACATAAAGTTCAAATGAGGTTAGGCCTATTCGGATGGATAGCATTTAGTTAGTTAATTACTTTCTTATTGTTGGTTTGATTTTATTTCAACAAGAATTGACTTTAAGAATTATCTCTTTTGCAACTTAAACAAGTCTCATAAATAATCATCAGAACAGAAATATCTAATTAAATTTCTCACATTATTACTTCTATTTCAACACTAATTTCTCCTTAGTAAACTTCGGAGGTCTCCTATTACAAGCGTTATTGGATTATTGGCCTCGTACTATGCATGCAGAAGATGAGGTTGAAAATTCAAGTGGAGCTGGTGATATGCCATTAGTTAATGGCGAAAAAAAATTGCAACCAGGCAACTCATATTTTAGTGTACCAGGACATATTCCTATAGTGTTTAGGTAAACTATGTTTCATTTTAAATTTAAAAATTTTTTAAATTAATTTAATATAAATCTACAGCGAAGTTGGTGGCAGAACTCTCTTGCGGTTACTCGTGCGAGATGCGGTTGGAGAAACGGAAAGTCTCTTATTGAACGAGACCGTCCCACAATGGGTTCTTGAAGTGACAGTTGACGTTAGTATAAAATCATTTTACTTTTATTCAGAGCGTAAAATTTTGTATTTTTAGACCGTAATTAATAAACAAGGTAACGAAACATTTCGAGTAAATCTAGAGTAACAAAAGTGGAAATAAAAAATCAAAAAGTTTATCAAAATTAACGATAACGAAAATATAATTCAAAATTGACACAATCATTTTATTATCTAAAAAACAAAATTTTATTTAACTTAATGCTGTTAACTAGAATTTTTACTATTTATTTATTTTTATAATTGTTTTTATATTAATATTTACATTTATTTATTTATTTATTTAGAAAACAATGCCCAAATTTTACAAAATTCCTTTCTACCTCCTTCCGCATTCGTCTTCGGGATTAAAATCACTCAGAAAGTAGTATTTCATTTTATTTTTACTTCCTCTGGTTGTTGATTGACAGAAAGTGCTTGCTAAATAAACGAACGTGAATTTGCATAGAGATCGACTGTCGGCCAGCGATATGTTACAAGTGCGGAAAGTTATTGAACATGTCTACGAGAAAATCATGGGAGCTGGCTCCGAAACTGGCTCGCAAACAGCTAGTTCGGCTGGACAAGAGAAAGGTGAAGGCGACAAGGAAGAGGAACCTACTTCTATCGCCGAGGAAAAAGTCGAATTACTTTGCATGGATCAAGTAGAATTTTTTGTTTAATTTTTATTGATACAGTGATCATTAACATGTTTTTCTTTTACAGATATTAGATCCAAATGTGGATCTACGTACTGTAAGGTATTACATATGGAAAAACAGTGGTGATCTCGTTCTTAATTATCGGCCAATAAAATGATAGATATCAAGATGGGTCAGAAGTAGTGAAATAAAAAACGTTCCATTTAATTTTTTTAGTTAATAAATATTAATAAGTATGAAACCTTATAAATTTATGCTAATTTTATTTATTTGTAATCCGTACACAAGCTATTTGTGCAATATAATCATTTTGTGTAAGTTTTTGTACAAAAAATCCAGTTTTTTCTTTATTCCATGCAAATTATTTGAAATAAGTTTTAACTTGTTTTAGAAAATATTGTAACATATATTAAAAAGTTACATTTGTATTATTTACAATATGCTCATGAAATTTCTTTTATTTTTAATCATATGACCACCAGAAACTGAACATGTGATCAGGGTAATTAGAATTGAAAATTTCAACTTGTCCAGAGTCCATTGACTCCAATTTATCTGATTAGATATCTCTATAAAAAGCAGTTGCAATGATACTCAAGGTCCCTGCTAATACAATACACGCACAAATGATTCATTTCACACTTTTTACTCATGGTCAAATCATGTTGCTAAGCAATATCAAGTTAAACCGAGCGTAAAACCTGAAATGATGATACCGAGTTGCTATCAACACGTACTGACGTCACGTTGCATCGAACCAATGAGAAGTGACCAAACAAAAAGGAAAATTTATTATCCTTCCTTCTCCTCCTGCCTCCACAATACTTTCATCCACACTTACTTGATAATACTTACTGCGGAATTTAACAGTTGTTCATTAATTTTTCCAAATTTAACGAGTAGTAAATTAATCTCTAAGTTTATCGAATAAGCCAACAGGAAATTAATTCGAAATTCAAATCACGTTCAACGGTTTTAAATCATGTTTCAACAACAAACCGAATACGACCAGATGCTAGTTTTTCAATTTGACGAATCCGATTTTGATCAAATTCAAACTAATACGAAATCGAAGTTTGGTAATTATACTTTAATCAATTTAAGAAAAAAAAAAAAGTAAAAACATACCATAAAATACAGTTGGGGTTAAATTTTAATACAAAAATTTTCCAGGGACTGGTATGTGCGGAATTCTATTTCTTTTTTTAAATTTTTTATTTTCCTTTTTTTCTTAGATGTAAATTCTACGCATGTAAACTGGCACATATCTAATGAAAACGATTTGCCTGCTGATGACGATTTCGATCGGTCAAGATGTTGTTTACAATCTGGGTCACTTTTGGAATCAAACAAGGAACTGCTTGCGGAAACTGAACTGACATTGGAAAATCTTAAAAATCTTTTTACTTCATGTTACACGTAAATTAAGATTTAAATTTCGAAATAGGGCTTTAATTGATTAATTTTAACATGTTTAACGTTTAATTTATTGATTAGATGTGGAGTTAATTGGCGGGATCATCATGTGTCATTGGATTGCCTCGAATGCGGCGGTTATTCGATGAATCGCCCGTGCCCTGTCTGCGATGGAGCCTGTCGTCGCGAATGGTGTCGCGATGTATCTCGGGTAATTTGATTTAATTTGATTTTAGTGAATAATGGTTTTTTATAAAATTTTATTACTTTTTATTATTTCTAGTCACATGATCTGAATAAAGCTCAATGGGAAGGCGAATGTGGAATTTATCCTTCTGGTTTAAGCGACGAAGAGGGATTGGACAAGCCAATGAAAGATATGATGCTATCTTCGTCTTGACACCTGTACTGCGCATGCTCATGATTTTGTAAAACATCAAATGAACTGTCCTTGATTAGTGTAATATTTTTACTATTTAAAGTGTGGAAATCTAAATTTCTTTTAAAATAAAATTTCTTAAAGAAGTTATGTACTGAATTATTTTGTTTTTTTATTGCATCACTCGAAAAAGAACACCATTTTTAAGAATTAACTGGAAAAACCCAGTAGTTTATCTTTACGGGTTTTTATTTGCAAATATTTCCTGCAAGTTAAAAGCAAAACAAATCCAGGAATCAAAATATGATATAAAAACATAGATTAAGATTAGATGAATCAAACATTTATAGAAATAAATTTAGATTACTCAATTTTAATTTCTAAGAATAAATAAATATTTTGTCACTAGATGGCAGTCCAAACCAACATAAATAAACTTACATACTTGCGCATGCGCATTGGTAAGAGTCAGAGGAAAGGAAAGCTGCAAGTGGATTTCTGTTTTTGCTTGCAATGTTTTGGTGAGGTTTATACGACGATGTAAACTATTATATTATTCTTCTCGTGATACCGGGATAGTATTTCAAAGCATAATTATTTCTGGCTTAAATCATCGGTCGAGTCAAAATGCCGGGATTGATGAGTGTGGCCGAGTTTGTGCAGGAAACACGGGAAGATTACAATTCCCCAACCACTTCAACCTTTGTCAGTAAAATGCCCCAGTGCCGACAAACCATCAGTACTCTGGAAGAAGTGAGTAGAAAATCATGTAACGTAAAGAATGGAATGAAATAGTATGCAAAAAAATCAATGAATCACATATTTTAAAACTGAAGTGAAGCGGAATTGATGTTTAGGTTGTTGCCACAGGAAAAGGAAACTGAGTGGAAGAAAATGGAAAATTAATAAAATATTATTTAATTATTAATTAATGCTAATTTTTTTTTCATTTCTTTTCTAGACGCTTGATTTTGATAGAGATGGGTTAACTAAGATGAAAAAAGCCATCAAAGCCATTTTTAATAGTGGAAGTTGTAAGTTTGTCTTATTTATTTGTTTACTTTAGCACTTTTGTAGCAAATATGCGTAAATTTTGGTTATTGAGTTGAGAAATTGTTTTAAATGATTGTTGAAATAATTCTAAAGATTATACGGATGTAAATAAACGTTTTATTATTTTTTTTATGGTTATTTTATACTTTTTAAAGGTTATGTTGTAGTTTTTGTTTTGTTATTTTACAGTGCATGTTGATAATGAAGAATATTTGTCACAAGCGTTAGAAAAACTTGGTGGAAATGCTTGGTCTAAGGATCAAGAACCGGATATTGGTAAAATATTAGTTAATTTTTAAATTATGTATGTATATATACAAGAAAAATGAAATTTAAATGAAAATTTCAGGCGCTGCATTTCTCAAGTTTTCTGTTGTCACCAAAGAGTTATCAGCTCTAATGAAAACCCTTGTTAGTTTTTTTAATTGTTATCTAATGAAATGATTTTTAAAATTTTGTAATAATGTTAATGATTGTTTTTTTTATTATAATAGATGCAAAATATTAACAATATTGTCATGTTTCCTGTAGACAATTTACTAAAAGGTGATCTTCGTGGAGTGAAAGGCGTAAGTGAATTTTTGGAATTATTTTTTTAATTATTTGAATATTTTTTATTTTTTATATTTTTGGAATTGTTTTCGAATTTTATTTATATTTGTGTTTCATTTTTAGATAAAATGGGAATACTCTATTATTTTTTGATTTTTTTATGTTCTTAATTTATTTTTCAATTTTTTTAAGTTGTTTAAGTTAATTTATATCTTTGTTTTTTAGGATTTAAAGAAACCGTTTGATCGTGCGTGGAAAGAATACGAAACAAAAATGTTTGTTTGAAAATGAAAACTTCACTTTTTCATTTTAGTTTTATTTTTAATTTTTCTTAAATTAACATTTCGGATTTTTAACAGGAGCAAATTAGAAAAAGAAAAAAAGCAACAAGCGAAAGAAGCAGGACTTATTCGCACTGAAGTAACGCCAGCTGAAGTTGCGGACGAGATGGAAAAAGAACGGAAAATGTTTCAGTTACAAATGTGCGAGGTGAGATAATTTTTACCACAGTAGATCATCAGTTAAATTCACTAGTCTATTCATCTAATGATCTGAATTTGATGATGGGGACTGTTTGAGTAAACAACAGTGCTTTGATATACATATTTGATTTTATTTCAGTATTTGATCAAAGTAAATGAAATTAAAACAAAAAAAGGTGTTGAGTTGTTGCAACATTTGGTTGAATATTACCACGCACAAACTAAGTGAGTGACGAGCATTGAATTTGCTTTGGCAACAATTATTTTAGTTTTGTTCATTTTTAGTTTTTTCCAAGATGGTTTAAAAACCATCGAACATTTCAACGGTTACATCAACGAATTATCAGGAAAATTACAGAGAATTAGACAAAAACAGGACGAAGAGAGGAAAAAGCTCAGTGAATTAAAAACTTTGCTCAAATCGTCGCCATCTTTTGAAAAAGATCAGGTTAGGATTTTTTTTATTTCTATGTATAAATATAATAAATGCATGCAAAACTCACTTAAAATTTGTGCCTTACTCTTTCTTTTCCGTGTAACTAGAAAACAGAGGCTAAAAATATAAAGGTGGGATTTTATAGAGAATTTTGATGTTGTGATTTAACGTTTGATATTATTTTTGATTTTTATTGAGTGGAAAAACCGTTTTCTGGTTCACTTGTGAATTCACAAGTGATCTGGAAAGAGAACTATTGGTTTTCTTGCTCAGAACAAAGCATTTATTTTTTAAATGTTTTTATTATTTTAAACCAAATTATTCACATTTTAGGGTTCAAGCACTGCCTGCGGTTACAGCTTACATCAACTTCAAGGTAACAAAAGTTACGGATACAGTAAAGTAGGACAACTTTTAAAGAAAAGCGAAGGTAAAATGAGAAAAGTATGGCAGAAACGGCGCTGTGAAATTAAAGATGGATTTCTCTTTATATCTCATTCCGATGTAAGAATTTAAGTTAATCACTTTTCAAAAATATCATTTTAAATATCGATTTTTATTCGAATGTTTTTAGGAAAGCAAACAACCAACTAAACTTAACTTATTAACATGCCAAGTGAAACAAGTTCCTGATGATAAGCGATGTTTCGACTTGATTTCATGTATTTTAAACTTTAAAATTCAATACAAAATTTAGTTTGCAATTTGAATTTTTTTTATTTTAGATAATCGTACATACCATTTTCAAGCAGATGATGAAAGTGAAATGGAGACGTGGATGTCTGTTTTAATCAACTGTAAAGAAGGTGCTTTAATGAAAGCATTCGATAACTGTGGGAAAACCGGTAATAAAGTGAATCAGAGTTTAATTGAGCTGCAGCAAAGCATTATTCGACATGTTCAACGCTTACCCGGGAATGATCGTTGTTGTGACTGCAATTCGCAAAATGGTATTATTTATTTACTTATTTAATTTTATTTAATTTAATGTGATTTTAACTTTTTTTTATTTTTTAGATCCAACGTGGTTAAGCACAAATTTTGGTATATTGACATGTATTGAATGTTCTGGAGTACACCGAGAAATGGGTGTTCATGTGTCTCGTATTCAATCTCTAACGTTGGATAATATAGGAACATCTCAACTCTTGGTAGAAAATTTTTAGATTTAAATTTATTAAATTCTTAATACAGTAAAAACCGTTTTTTTATTTATTTTATTTTTAAGCTTGCAAGGGTAATGTCAAATGCGGGGTTTAATGATGTGATGGAAGCCACATTAAATCAACCAAGAAAACCAAATCAAAACAGTACCATGTTTGTATAGTTTTCCATATTTGCTTACATAATATATAAATTATAGAGATCAAATTATTTTCCCCCAAAAAAATTAATTTTTTCTCCAACCACTTACCCCCCAAATTATTCAAATTTCCCCCAAAACAAAACCCCTCAAAAAAATTTATTCCTCCCCCCCCAAATTAAAATATCCCCAAATACAGGGTGTCCCGCCTAACACCTACCAGGTGAATTATTTTACAAACATGAGAATTTAAAAAAATTTTTACTTAACAATTTAAGTAAATGACATGTGAGAAATTCAATGAAACATGTTAAATTCATGTGACATTGTTGCATCATTGTTTTGCAACTTGTAACTTCTAAACCAACAATGCTACACAAAAAATTTCAATTGCAAAGTCGTAGAGCATCATTTGTTTAGTACATTGCCACGTTAAAAACTTTTTGTTTGTAAGACTTTTTTTCCTTAAAATTTACAAAAACTAAAAAAATGATTTTCATTATGTGTGATGATTTTTACTTCAAAGAATAATTAAAAAAAAAAGAAAAAATAATGAGGGACATCACTTGAAATAAAAATTATTTTTTTAGTTTCTTTAAATTTTAAGGAAATAAAGTCCCACAAACAAAAAATTTTTAATGTGGCAATGTACTAAACAAATGGTGCTCTACAACTTTGCAATTGACATTTTTTGTATAGCATTGTTGGTTTAGAAGTTACAAGTTGCAAAACAATGATGCAACAATGTCACATGAATTTAACATGTTTCATTGAATTTCTCACATGTCATTTACTTAAATTGATAAGTTAAACTTTACTTAAATTCTCATGTTTCTAAAATAATTCACTTGGTAGGTGTTAGGTGGGACACCCTGTATAATAAGTAACCCCCCAAAATAAAATAAGTGTTGGAATATCATATAACCACGGTGTACCCTCATTGTACTGTATATTAACCCCTTCTCCTAACATGGCTTCTAAAACTTTTAACTTTGTAGGTTCTGACAGTGAATCTGATTATTTAGAATCAGATTCAAATCATCAGCTAAGTTGACCTCTACTACACAACTGAAATTCACACACATGAAACTCCACAACAATGTAGAATTCCAGTTGAAACAAAAGATAAAATAAAAGAACTGTACAAAAATGGCTGGATTTCAGTGGTGTAGTTTTCAGTTTTGCATTGTTAACATTTGGAAATGTCTTCACTTTAATCCAGTCAAGTCCTTTTTGTCGTTTTCTTGGCTGATGATTTGAATCTGATTCTAAATAATCAGATTCACTGTCAGAATCTACAAAATTTAAAGTTTTAGAAGCCATGTTGGGAGAAGGGGTTTGTATACAGTACAATGAGGGTATGCCATGCTTACATGATATTCCAACACTTATTTTATTTTTGGGGGTGACTTATTATGTTTGGGAGTATTTTAATTGGGGCAGAAATAAATTGTTTTGGGGGGAAATTTGAATAATTTGGGGGGGGGGGGAAAGTGGTTGGGGGAAAATTTGTTTTTTTTTTGGGTGGGGGGGGGGAATAATTCCAATCCTAAATTATATATATTTTGTTTACATTGATTTTTATTTATTTTTAGGGAAGAACGGTCTGAGTTTATTCGAGCAAAGTACATCGATAAAAAATTTGCAATTCGTACATGTACAGATAGTAGTGATCTATTGAACGACTTGGAGCATGCAGTTACTTCTCGTCATATTTATCATTTGCTTCAAGCATTTGTCGAGGGTATTGATCTTACATCTGTACTCCCTAGTAACGTAAGCTTAATTAACTATAATTTAGATTGAAAGTAAACACGATTTTGTCGATTTTGTATTAGAAAAACGATGACACGAGTTTGCACGTTGCTGTGGCTCGGGAGGATGATGGGACGTCGTTGCATATAGTCGATTTCTTAGTACAAAATAGGTCAATTAAGTGATAAATCATACATTTAATAAATATATATATATTTTTTTAAAGAGATATTAATTTGTCGATTTTTATAGTAATACATTGGACAAACAGAACAAAGATGGTAATACTGCATTGCATATTTGTGTACTACACAATCAGACTGAATGTATGAAGTTACTGCTGCGCAGTGGAGCTAATCCGAATGTTGAAAATAATGCAAGAAAACTTCCTTTAGATATTGCTAAGGAAAGAGGACAAATTTTATGTCAAGAATTGGTGAGTTTGTGTCGAGTTTTGGGTTTAAAATTGAAATTAATATATATTTTTTTGATTTCTAGTTAATGCACGCTTTGGAAGGTAAAAAAGAACTGTTCGAAAACGTATCGGTTGAATGGGCATTAACAGCCGATGACGTGTCAACGGACGTAAGCGACGATGATCTGGATGATAGAATTCCAACGGTATCTAAACATCACCTAAATTTTAACTCAAACACAAATTAATCCCTTTTTTTAAATTTGAAACAGGGTGGAAGTTCAACACCTGAAAAACGAATTCGTTCACGACCTCCAAGTTTTGCCGCTGCAGATTCCCCCGGAGTGCGTTCAAGAGCGAGCACAACAGAAAGTTCACGTTCAGGCTCAAGTCCTGTCGCCACTAGAAACTCAGTTATTCCACCACCACCTCCGCCACAGAACAAAAAACCCATTAGTGAGTGTCAAATTTACAATTGAATCATTATTATTGGCCAAGCAAAACTCGAAAAAAGGAATTAGATCGATTAACTTCCCAAAAATTTGCACAAATTTGGTCATTTTGATCCTTTTAATGATCTCAACTTTTATTTATGATTTTAAAAATTGATTTTCTTATGGTGTTAAGCCCTTTAAATGCATTTGTTTCAGTTCCTGGTTTAAATTCCCACGGCTCGATCAAAAAACGAGCGGCCCCGCCCCCGCCCGTGTATCCTCAACAATGTCACATGCGTACCCCATCAGATCCCATGATGTCAAATGTGAATGCGGCCCCTATATCAGTAGCTACGCCCGTTTCAAATGTCAACAACACTACCACCAACACCAATAACAACAATCACAAGCGGACACCGTCCACCGACTCCGCTAACTGGCCGCCAGGATGCCCCAATTCTCTACCTGTGAAAGTTCCTCTGTCCACTAGTCTCCCCACAAGTTTAGGTATCTTTTCGATTTTTAGCTGTTTGACCACCTTGCGTATTTTTTTTTTATTCCAATTTTATATTTTTTTTTATTATTGTTAATTTTTTTAATTTGTTTGTTTGTTTTTATATAGGACCTAAACCGATGGTTTCCATTACTACGGAATTTTCAAGTCTTAAAAAGTAATTTTAATGTTTTTTAATTTAGGAAATGAGAATAGATTTTGAGTTTGGGGGCTGAGATTAGGTGTTTTGGATTTATGGAAATGTTTAAAAGTTTGTTATTTGTATATATATATATAATATAATTTAAGAAATAAAATATTATTTAGGTTAGATTAGGAGAATGTTTATTTTTTAAGATATTAGGTATGCATTCGTAAATAACAATTATTTGGAAAATTAATAATAATAATTAAAATAACGCTACAGATGGCATTATAAACAGCATAAACTCTCTAAAAGTTAGAAAATTTGGGTCAAAAATTAGTAAAATAATAAAAATAAAATTAAAAATATCGGTTAATTTAATTGAAAAAATGTTTAAAATAATATTTCATAAGATTTGATAAATTAAATTTATTTCATTTATCTAATTTCATTTCAGTATGAACGAAAATACATTGCTCTATAGCAGCAGTTTGCATCGACCAAAAGCACCACCACCTCCAACACCTGCAGTAACTACTGGTAATCACAACATTGAAATAAAAACACATTAATTTGAATTAAATCACTAAAATTATATATAATACACTAGATAATCCAACAATCGATAAAATAGTAAATGGCTTATCAATGGAGAATCTCTGCCCTACATCTGTCACAGACAACGAATTGTCTGGTCAAATTAATCAACCCACAACCGTAGCACCTCTACCACCACCTCGCAAGGTAATTTCAAAACAACTTAGAGTATTAATAATTATACTAACAGTTATACATCGAACAACAGCGTCAAGATAATTCAAAACCAAGAAGATGTCGTGCACTATATGACTGCGAAGCCGATAACGAAGACGAACTATCGTTCCAAGAAGGGGAAGTAATCGTAATACTAAACGAACACACAGCCGATGAAAATTGGATGGAGGGTACAGTTGAAGGATTCCCTCAACGAAAAGGAATGTTTCCAGTCAGCTTCGTTCACATGTTATCTGATTGATTGATGAATTTCTTAGCAGTTTGATGCTCATTTTAGATATGAACATAAACCCCAAAAGAACAAACCATGCTTTAGTTTATTAGTTTTTACACTGCATGGTTTATTATATATGGGCACAAAACGTTGGCATTTCCTTCCTTTTACAGGCAATATGGCCGCTGATCGAATTGAGGATGATTGACAATTTATGGTCACAACTTAGAACAGTAAATTGAATCTCGTCTAAAAGATTTGTGAGAAATTTATGGACAAATATATAGAAGAGAAACTTTTTGCTACATCATCATTTTTGTGCAATATATTTTGAATTATTTGTTTGGTCTTTCTCATTCGATTGCACGCAAGCGCAATCATTTGGGAGATAACCTCTGATATGTAGTATTTCACAATTTTGCAGATTTTTTTTTTAAAAAATTTGTCATTTGGTCTCATTCGACTCTGATAGCAATCGAGCTTGTCATCGTAACATCTTTAGATCAATCGTGTAAAATATGTACATTGTAAGTGAGTAGAAATATTAAAATAAGTTGTTACTTTGTTTCTAATCCCATAATCATTTTCGTATCTTGATTTTTTATTCTTATTTATCATTAAATTCTTCAAATTCAAAGATAACGGTCTTTTGATTTGAAAATAGTAATGGCTGACAATAGTGTGTGAGAAAGCTTTAAAACAATTTCTTTTCCGTTTACATTTTACTGTTTATAATCTGTGTATCAAAGGTTAAAGGGCCATTTGAAGGAAGGATATCGTATCACACTATCTAACATCTCCAAGATTTCTTACTTAAGAATTTGTGTTTTTAGTATGTAATGAACTTTGCTCAAAATGCCTGATGGGACTATCGCAGTGATTCAAAAGTTTTTCCAAAGAAAAAGTGTTAGTTTGAATAATAAATCAACGCAGATGACCACTAGAAGAGAAGTATGTATAATAGATTTGATTCAGTATCTTGTTTTTTTAATAATATTTAAAATTAGATGGAAAACTCCGAGAAAAAAGAACATTTGTACAAAATTTTAGTTATCGGCGAACTTGGAACTGGGAAAACGAGCATTATCAAACGTTACGTTCATCAGTTTTTTTCTCAACATTACAGAGCTACGGTAACTTTTTATATAATTTTTGTGTATGCTATCAAGTAAATAATCTTATTCTTTGTTTATATCTAAATTACTTAATAGATTGGAGTTGATTTTGCTCTTAAAGTTATCAACTGGGATCCAAGTACTGTGATTCGAATGCAGTTATGGGATATTGCAGGTTTTGTAAAATAAAAATAAAAGAAAAAATTAAATTTTTAAAATATAAACCTTAAAATTATTATTATCAGGTCAAGAACGATTTGGAAATATGACTCGTGTGTATTACAAAGAAGCTGTAGGTGCATTTATAGTATTTGATGTCACTCGATCAGCCACATTTGAAGCTGTACAGAAATGGAAGCTTGATTTAGATAATAAAGTGCGGTTGCCTAATGGAAACAAAGTTCCGTGTGTCTTATTGGCTAATAAGGTTTACTTAATAATATTTTTCTATATTTAAAATATTAATTTATGTTTTATGCTTAGTGTGACCAACCAAAAGAGGGAATTGTGAATAATCCTTCTCTAATGGATGAGTTTTGTAAAGATAAAGAATTTAGCACATGGTTTGAAACTTCAGCTAAAGAAAATATTAACTTAGACGAAGCTGCTAGATTTTTGGTTAACAAGGTTTGTGTGTAATTTAATTAGCACAAATTAAATAGTTCTAATAATTTTATTTTTACAGATTTTAGCCAACGAAAAAACGTATCAATTAGATGATACAATGGATAATGACAGAATTTATATTCAACCTCCTGATCAAAGAAATAAATTACAAAGTCGCATTTCTAAATGCTGTTAAATTTTTTATCATTATGAATTCATTATTAAATTTTTTTGTTTTAAATTGATTTTGTGTGGTGTATTTAGCGATTAAATAGAAATTTAGAAATGGCGGCCTGATGTGTTTTTAAAACTTATCAGGACGTCAATTACGAACTTGCTCGGAATGTTTTCTTTATAGACATCAACTTTAAATATAATTTTAAATAAATACTAACTTTTGCTATACACATGTACTATAATAATAAAAAATTTAAATTAAATCTTATCATGTTGATTCGATAATGGCTGCCGGTTCAGCGGCCTCTTTTAGCAATTGTGATAATTGAAATTCTTATCAAATCTGTTTATGTGAAAGCATGATACATTTACCAGACATCATCTTTTTTATCAAAGAAATTGAAAAGAAGATTAGAATTATTTCATATCCAATGTTTATAATGTAATAGAATTTAAAAAAATAAGAAAAAAATAAGAAAAAAGCAACTTTAAGTTTTTATAAATAAAATCATTTCACAATTTATTGTATTGAATAATTATTAATTTAAAATACAATTTCAAAATAAAATTATAAATGATCAATCAAATCACCAACTTCCGTCAGTTTTATTTTTCCTGTCCACTAAGTTACCCAGAAATGTCGGTGGCGGCGTCCAGCCGTCCACTAATGACGTCATTGATCATATTCGTACCAGGCTTCAAGCTTGAGCATCATCACGGAAGAAAAACCTCGTAAATATAAAAAACCACCGAATTAAAATAAAACAACGAAATGGTAAGATGTAAATTTAGAAAAATAACTCTTTCATCGCACTGTCTTCCCCCTGATCCAAACTAACTGATCTAAAAAATTTGATTCAGATCGATTCAATTCTCTTCTCTTTCCTATACAACAATTAAGCCTAAAATCAGCTGAAAATAAAAAAAATCACATATATACCAGCTGTATCTCATTAAAACAGAATTGTGTATAAATCATTAAATACAATACAGTTTAATAGGTTTATAAAAGACGTTAACACAAGAATAAATAGATACAAGTAGTAATAAAATGGAAAAAACATGACAATTGCGCATCATCATGTGATTGTTACAGGGAATTGAATCCATCATTTGAATCATTTCATCAACCGTTTTAACGTATTTCTCTAACAATGACGTAAATTCGAAGTCTTATCTATAGATAAGATTAAGGAATTATCGATTAGTTTAATTTTTCGGTTTGACGTCATGTTTAAACATGTCTGAATACAGTTTGCGATTGCATTTGTTAAGCGATGTACCAACTTACGAAAATGAGAATGATTCAGAATGGACGTGAGTTGTTTTAAGGAAATGTATAAAGTAGCTGCTACGCGATGAATGAGTGTAGAAAAATTCTAAATATTAAATATATGTTGATTTTTATTAATAAAACTTTATTACACATGAATTTTTGGTTTAAAATAATGATTTGTAATTAATTTATTTGTTTTTATTTGATGTAGATGGTCGCATTCATCGGTTGTAATGGAAACTGATTGGTTGAAGAATAAAAAGAAGAATGAAACAACGAATGCTTCAGTTCATACTTATGATGCAGTTAACGGTTTAAATGCAAAAACTCCCACAAGTAGTAGCGACGAAGAAATGATAGATTTATCAGCTACAAAAATGGGAACAGATGCGATACATAATTCTCATTTACATGGTAACAATTAAATATTTTTTAAATTAAATTTGCATATTATATTTGCATATTACAGCTCGAACCTCATAATTTTGCATAAAACGACTGAAAATATACTCAAAATAGTTTGTTACAACTGAATTCTATCCTTGTTATTATCTGCATTTTATACGCCAAAAATAATAAAATTATATTTTTTTGAATTGATTATTTGAATTTTTTACAGGTGGTAATGCATATACAGCGGAAGCTGATGATCTTCCCGTTGGTATGGGGCAATATGATGATTTTCATACGATCGATTGGATTCGTGACATAGCTCGAGATCGTATGCGACATCGATATCTGGTTAAAAAGAAGGGTGATTCTGTATGGGGTTTTATTCGAGGTGCACACGATGCATGGTCCGGATGGTTGTGTGTTTTTCTTGTTGGAGTGTTGGCTGGTAGGTATTATTTTATTTTATGGGCGTAGTAAAATCAAATTATGCTTGTGTATTGATATATTTTGAATTTTAGGTGGTGTTGCGGGTGTTATTGACATTGGAGCTGGATGGATGGCGGATTTACGTGAAGGAATTTGTCCGCAAGCTTTCTGGTTAAATAAAGAGCAGTGTTGTTGGTCTTCTAATCTCACTTTCTTCGATGGGGATTTATGTCCACAAGTATGAAATTATAAGTCGAAGCTTAATAAGGTTTTTGTTAATGAATTTGCAATTAAGGATTTTAGATTTTTGAGAATGTTTGAAATCTCAGTGAAATACATCATATAAATTAAAAATGTAAATTTCAAATGAAAATCACCTAGAAAATTCTAAAGTAGGAAATTTATTTACAAAGCTTGAAATAATTAGTCGATTTTTATTAGAATAAAAAACTAGTGCCAAATATAAAGTAAAAAATTGCAAATTTTTATCTAGGAATTTCCGAAATTTAATATCTTTCAGAAATAATTCTTAATAAAAACCTAATTAATATTTTTTAATTTATTGTCGATTATTTAATTCCAATTTTCTCTATTTTTTCTAGTGGTACATATGGCCTGAAGTATTCGATTTAGGCCGAACGGGCGCCTGGTCATATTTTGTACATTATTTCTTCTATATTGTATGGTCCATGTTTTTTGCTTCATTATGTGTTATGTTAGTACGTACGTTTGCACCATATGCAGTGGGATCAGGAATTCCAGAGGTAATGTTTATTTGAAAAAAAATTAAATAAACAGACTTTTAATGATTAATTTTCTAAAATAACTTAAATTTAATTTCAGATAAAGACTATTTTAAGTGGTTTCATTATTCGTGGATATTTAGGAAAATGGACATTGCTTATTAAATCGATTGGTGTTATGTTAGCCGTATCTGCAGGTCTCAGTTTAGGCAAAGAAGGACCATTTGTACACGTTGCTTGTTGCATTGGCAACATTATTTCTTACTTATTTTCTAAATATGGTAAAAACGAAGCTAAGAAAAGAGAAATTTTATCAGCTGCGGCTGCTGCTGGTGTATCGGTTGCTTTTGGTGCTCCAATTGGAGGAGTACTTTTTAGTCTTGAAGAGGTTAATTAATTAATTAATTAATTCGATCAGTATTAATATTAATATTAATACATTATTTTTTCAGGTAAGCTATTATTTTCCTCTGAAGACACTTTGGCGATCATTTTTCTGCGCATTAGTTGCAGCTTTTGTATTGCGATCAATTAATCCTTTTGGCAACGAACATTCAGTTTTATTTTATGTTGAATACAATACACCGTGGATATTTTTCGAATTAGTACCCTTTGTTTTGTTGGGTATTTTAGGGGTATGTATTTACTTTAATTTTTAATTTCGATTAAAAATTGAATTTTTGAATTTTTATTCTAATTTTTTTATTCTAATTTTTTGATTTTTGATTTTTATATAGGGAATTGTTGGTGCAATATTTATAAAAGCGAACATTATGGTTTGTCGGTATAGAAAATTTTCAAAGTTAGGCAAATATCCAACGACTGAGGTGTTAGCAATTACTCTTATAACAGCTCTCATAACTTTTCCCAATCAATACACGCGAATGAATACTAGCGAACTGATATCTCACTTGTTTAGCAAGTGTGGACCGGCTGATGTATCAGATCTTTGGTAAAAATTGTTTATTTAATATTTAATTTAACGAATTATTTAATTTTTTATTTAATTATTTTTTTAAGTGATTACAAACGGAACTACACTAATGCAAATTTTCAACGTGGAATTGCTGAAGCTGGTTCAGGTGTCATACGTAGTGTACAGCAATTGTTTTTAGCGCTTATTGTGAAAATTGTAATAACTGTGTTCACGTTTGGTATCAAGGCGAGTATATTTTTACTGCAAAATTTAGGGAGAGCCTAAAATGTGGAAGTAAGGGAAAAGTTGGAAGTCGCTGAATTGTCGGAATTTTCCGACTTTTCCCTTCAGGTTTTAGTGGTGCCTTGTATTCATTTGCGACACCCTAACTTCTATACTTCTATACGTGTCTATAAGTCGGAAGTGCGGTGCACTTCTGACTTGTTTGGTTTCTTTATTAAAAATAAATTTAAAACAATAAAACTAAAATTAAAAGTTGGAATATTTCGACAAATCAACATTTTCTTCTGTCTTGCATAATTTTTTGAACAAATGAGACATAGAAAATGTTGATTTGTCGGAACGTACGTGTCCCGACTATTGTTGGCTGTGAATGGAGACTCATGGCCCGCATGTCTATATGGTGGAAGTGCGGTTCACTTCCAACTTGTTTAGTTTCTATATTAAATATAAATTTTAAGACAATAAAACTAAAATTAAAAGTTGCATTACTTCGACAAATTAACATTAGCTGCGTTCAAAGTTAAATGGCTGATCTGGCTTAAATGACTTATGGGTAACCGGAAATGATGTCATTTTTGTCATTGGGTTTATAAGCCACCTGAGATAAGTCACCCCAAGTGTGACTTATCTCTTGACTTATGATTTGACTTATCAGCCATCCAAAATGGACACCTGTGATTTGGTTTATGTTTGAAAAACACCACCAGATGACAGAGTAAAATGGCTGATTAATTTCTGTTTATAAGATTTTTTGGGTGCATTCACGATTCTCTGACTTATCATAAGTCAAATTTGGCTTATATAAGTCAAATTTGACTTATGCTTATAACTCTGAACGCAACTATTGTCTTCTGTCTTTTGTAATATTTTGATGAATAAGACACAGTAAATGTTGATTTGTTGGAACATATGTGTTCCGACTTTAAAATAAGTTAATCATTCTAAAAATTAAACAAAGTAGTTGCTACACTTTGATTTGTAAATGAAATAAATCAGTTAATTTTAGAAGATAGTTTATTGAAAATGAATGGTCAGAAATGCAGGGCACTTAAGACTTGTATACATGCGGCCGTGAGTCTCCATTCATGGCCAACAATAGTCGGAACATGTACGTTCTGACAAATCAACATTTACTGTCTGTCTTATTTGATCAAACTATTACAAAAGACAAGATAATGTTAATTTGTCGGAACATTACGACTTTTAATTTTAGTTTTACTGTTTTAAATTTATTTTTAATAAAGAAATGAAAGGGAAGTTGGAAGTGCACCGCACTTCCGACTTATAGACACGTGGACCGTGAATTGAGATTCACAGCCAACAGTATAGAAGTTAGGGTGCCGCGAATGAATAGGAGGCACTGCTAAAACTTAAAGGGAAGTCGGAAAATTTCGACAATTCAGCAACTTCCGACTTTTCCCTTACCTCACATTTTAGGCTCTTCTTAAATTGATTGATAATTTTTAAAATAATTTTTTTTATACTTTGTTGTAGATACCTACTGGACTGTTTATTCCTAGTCTTGCTATTGGAGCTATAATGGGTCGAATGATGGGAATCGGAATGGAGCAATTGGCTTAGTAAATTTTAAATATATTTAAATATTTAATGATTATTTCACTTTTTTTATTTTTTATTTTAATCCAGTTACTATCCTGATTTATGGATATTTAATGGAGAATGTGGAGATGGATGCATTACCCCTGGTTTATATGCAATGGTTGGAGCTGCTGCGTCATTGGGTGGTGTCACCAGAATGACCGGTAAAAATTAAAAAAAAATAATAATTACCACATTTTCACACATTTGTGTGGTAATGCAAATAATAATGCATTTAATTTAATCTTCCAGTATCTTTGGTGGTTATTATGTTTGAGCTGACTGGTGGTGTGAAATATATCGTGCCTCTAATGGCTGCTGCAATGGCTAGTAAATGGGTCGGCGATGCATTGGGACGAGAAGGAATGTATCCTTTATAAATTTAAATTTTTAAGTTAAAATATTTTGTTTGAAAAGTGAATTCTTAATTATGATAAAAAGCTATGACGCGCATATTGGGTTAAATGGGTATCCATTTTTGGATAGTAAGGAAGAATTTAGTCATACGACATTAGCAGCTGATGTTATGCAGCCGAGAAATGAACCGTTAGCTGTGTTAACACAAGATAGTATGACAGTAGAAGATACAGGTATATAAAATCTGTAAAGTAGATAGATTAAATAGAAAATGAATTTATTTATTTCTTTATTTTTAAATAGAAAATTTACTTAGAGAAACGGAACATAATGGTTTCCCAGTTGTAGTTTCTCAAGAGTCTCAATATTTAGTAGGCTACATTTTACGGCGAGATCTGACTTTAGCTATACTGAACTGTAAAGATAATAAGGATGGAATATCTGCAAATTCCAAAGTCTTATTTACTGATTCAATACCGACTCCATGGACTGGACCACCTCCACTGAAATTGAAAAAATTATTAGATTTAGTAAGTAGAATAATTTTAAATAAATTAAATTGCTATTTATTTAATGAAATTTTTTCTAAAACAGGCTCCAATTACATTAACTGATGAAACGCCGATGGAAACAGTAATTGATATGTTTCGCAAGTTAGGCCTTAGACAAGTTCTTGTTACACATAATGGGTAATTCTTAATATTTGTCATATTGCTTCTATTTGAGACTAAAACTGTTATTTTTAATATTCATACAGCCGTTTGCTTGGAATCATAACGAAAAAAGATGTCCTCAGGCATATAAAGCAAATGTCGAACGAAGATCCGGAGTCAGTGTTGTATAATTAGAAAAATCTGATGATGAACTCTAGAAAATAAACCTCGAAAATGATTTGCGTTTTGTTAAAACCAAAGTCAGCAGTAATCATTTTCTTTTATGTAATTTATTTGTATTGTAACAACTTCAATACAGAAATTAATTGATGTTGTTTATTGTTATTATATTTCTATTATTATTATTATTATGTGTAACATTAACTTAAAATTTATTACTAATCCGTTTTTGGATTTTGTCAGAGCAATTGTATAAAGTTTGAATCGAATGTAAGCATTCAGTCATTTTGCTGCTAACAGTATTTTTAATTAATTAGTGTAATAACATCATGGTTTCCTTCAAATGTGGAGTCTTTCTTGTTATGTAAATACGGTAGCTTTGTGGGAAATATCAAAATTTTATTGAAAACTTTTTTCATTTTAATTTGTTCCTAATTTAAAATAAATTTGTGATATTTTCAGGTCCATTTCTTGTGCTCAAACGCAATTAAACGAGACATAATTTCGTATATATTCAGATTTTAAAAATTTAGTAGAATTAACTGGTTGTTGAGAAATGGTGTTTTAGATTTACAGTCACTGATATTAATTCTTAATCGTATTGAATATTTGTACGGTTTACAACTAATTGGAAACTTGATGAAAATTTCATTTCTTTTAAGTAAATAAAGGCTAAGTTTAATTTAGTTGAAATTTTTTATTATTTCTACAAATACATTTAAGACCTTGGTCGTTCCTTTTTCTCTTTATACAAAGCTAATAAAGAAACATTAGCAACTTTTACGACTTTAAATCGTACACCAGGAATATCACCAACGGCATGACCTTTACGACCAAATCCAGCAACCAAAACTTCGTCGTTTTCCTATAAAATATATATTTTGTTATTAATCATATAAAAAATTTGTTTAAAAAAATCAATTTACTTCGATGAAATTTAAACATCCATCTCGGGGTACGAAAGCTGTGATTTTCTTTCCGTTTTTAATCAACTGCACACGAACACATTTACGAATGGCAGAGTTCGGTTGTTTTGCTTCAACTCCACTGAAAATTCAAAAATAATTAACTAAATAATTTGCCTGTTTTTTACAATAATTTTTGTATATGAATATATGTAAAAAATCAGAAAAATAAGCCGCTAAGATATCGTCACATGTCTCAGTTGGTAATTCCAATTTTCATCATTTTAATCTTAAAATTTTAAATCTTAAAAATAATATTAGAAACAAAAAGAAATTTTCTTACACTTTTTCCAACACAATTCCCTTAGCGTGGGAAGCACCCCCGAATGGATTTGCCTTCCATCGAGTGCCCAAATGCGCCTTTTTGTAATCTTTATCATGCCAACGTTGTTCACGGCGATGATCACGATGCTTTCGAGCAGTTTTAAGACCTTGTGGTTTACCTAAAAAGAAAAATAAGTTACTTAACTACATCGCCACGTGAGCATGGTTAGGCCTAACAGATTTCCGGCTAAATTAGACTTTTAGCTGTTTTTTAACCGCGTTTGTTGCAGATTTCTTGTCCGTTACAAAAGTGATTTAAACGGTGAGAAAAAATTGACCGAAAATATTTGCAAAGAACAAGAATTCGAATTCAAATCACCAATACTTTACTTACCCATCTTGCTTTGTAAAGGAACTTCCTATACTTCCCTTGCCACGCTAAAATGCCAATCTCGCCGAGTCTCGCGAGATAAACAAGAATTTCACGGTACAGTAGCTTAGAGGTTCAAACAGCTTTAAATAATTCTGCAATATTTTAACTTTTCTACTATTAAAATTTTAAATTCCCATTTATTTGAATATGTTTTTGAATTTTAATATTACTTACATTTTTACCATTAGTGGCAAACCAGTAGAATTCTGTGAATCAATTAATCACAAACCAAAAAAGATTTGTTGTACATAGGATAGAAGAAAATAATCGTTTCACAATTAATATGAAAAAATAAAATCAAATATAAATAATAAAATTAAAGCTTTTAAAATAAAATTAAAAAAGTAATGCGATGGCCGGGAATCGAACCCGGGTCAACTGCTTGGAAGGCAGCTATGCTCACCACTATACAACCATAATCGTTTCATGAGTTTGCTTTTTAATAAACGAGTTGACCAGTTAAAATTACATGTTTTTAACACAAATTATAAATGTCTTTTTTCTTTTAGTGCGCTAATGTAATCTGCCATTAACATGTTTTCAAAACAATGAAAAACATGACTACTTAATTATGAAATTTACTAATAAACATCTCTATATCTTTATTTCTGGATTAGTTATTTGTTCTACAAAGATAAACATAAAAAATAAGCAAATTTTTATCCATTCATTCAAATTTAATGTGATTAGTACCAGTAGTATAAATAAATAATTTTTTGTCTAAACACACTAAAGCTTACTTATATAAATGTGACAGAATTTACGTTCAAAAACCAACATTATTCAATTTTAAGTTGCCAGCAATACAAAGAGAATAAAAATAATTAGAAATAACAAGTTTACATTAACACTAACAAGAAAATAATTTTAATTTAGTATAATTCTGTTTTCTCGCAATTTTCAACAATTTTCATTAAAACAACAAAAAACTTTTAATTTTTAATCTTTAACACTGAAGATGTAATTTTATTTGCTTCCCGTAATCCACTGATAAAAGCTCCAGTAACTGTTTGAGGAAATTGTCTATTCGTTGCCTGCAAAGATATTCAAATAAATAAACATATAAAATAAAATAATTAATAAAAATACAAACCTCTCCAGCAAAAAATAATTTATTATCAACAGCTTCTGCCAAACCGTCATAAGATTCACCGGAACCTCCAATTTTGACATAACTATACGCCATGTGAAAATTCGTATCGTCTCCCCAATTAGTAACAAAATAATCAATTGGTTCTGGAACATCCTCCTTGTTTAAAACAAATATTTAATCACCAACTACTTAACTAAAGGTTATTTCATTTCTTACATCTGGAAAAATTCTCCTTAATACTTTTAAGAAATAACCCACTGTTTCTAATGGCGGTTTATTATGTACAAAATTGACTGCATCGCTTGTTGCACATGTCATGAGTATATGTGGCCCATTTTCCTTTAAGATAAAAATAGTATTTTTACAATTTTTAAAATATAAATATATTTAATTAAAAATATTTGCTCACTTTATCTCTATTCTGTGGTGTCATGTCGTAAATAACTCCAAAAAGGCCTTTTTCATGAGGTTTAACTGGAATGTAACCAAACATATCAGCATCGATTAGTTTTTTATCCCAAAATCGACGAGAGAATTGAACAGCAATCTGAAAATAATTTATAATGATGATTAAATTAAATCAAAATCTAACTCAACATCAAACTATACCTTTTCTATTAATCCTGATCCTAAACTATCAATGGCTTTTATTTTTTTATCAGGTAAAAGTGGTTTAAAATTAATACAATTTGTTTGCATTAAGGCCAAAGATATCGTAACTAATACCTATAATTTTAACCACATTGTAACATTTAAAATTATTTTTAAAATAAATAAATTACTTTATCAGCAAAAAAATCTCCATCATTTGTTTCAACTTTGATTTTATCCTTGGAATAATCAATATTTGTAACCTAAAAATATAAATTTATCTCAAATTAAAATAAAACTACCTACATTAATGTGTCTTATTTACGGTGGTATTTAATTTCACATTCAAATTTTCAGCTATTTTAAAAAATATGGCAGAATAGCCATTAGGTAAAAGAGCATGTTCGCCAGCAAACTGAGGAAAAGCTTCATTTTGATCCCAATGTAAAGTCGATAAGTTTTTTAAAACTGAACCACATGCGTATTCTAAATTCGCAACATAAAAATCAAACAGTTGCCTTTCCTCTTCATTAAACGTTTCGTTATTTTCTTTACATTTTAACCGACTTAACTCCATTAGTTTTTCTGAAATTAAATTAAATATTTAAAAACACTTCATTAATTTCTTTCAACATCAATTACCATACAAGGGTACATCTATTTCTTTATCTTTCTTCCAAATCGCTATATCTTCTAATGTACTATTAAAATGTTGATCTATTTTTTGGTCCATAACATAATCAACTATTTTTCCTTTATCAGTGTATAAATCACATTTGTCTCGCATTATTCGATACGGTAATTGAGCCTATAAATTAGAATTTATTAATTTTACTTTTTAAAATTCTAAATTATGACATTTACCTGCTCACTGAGTAATATTAAAGGATTATTAACGACACCGGTTATTATTTGAGCGCCCCTACCTACGCACGCACCCATTGAAGTATCATCAGAAATACGACCTCCAATACGATTATTTCCTTCCAAAATAGTTACCTATTAATTAAAGAATGATTAAGTTCGTAAAAAAATGACAAGATTTAAATAAATTTTAAATATTAAAAATTAAATATTAAAAATTACTGTATTAATTCACATACATCAAAACCAAATCTGCTCAATTGATATGCAGCAGATAAACCAGAAACACCTGATCCAACAACAATAACAGATTCCTTAAAAGGTATTTTAAAAAATAAATTTTTTACATTTAATCCCAATTTATGAAAACCAATTACTTTTTTCTCAATTGGAATTAATGTAAAGTCATTCGAAGGTTTAATAAAACCAATATTAATCGATCCTTTTCTAGTTAAAAAATTCAATATCTTCTCTGCCAATTGAATACAATGAATTCGAACTAAACCACGGCAAATTAAGTGATTCGAGACATCTTGCAATGTGAGCCATTTCTAAAATGCAAAAAATTATTAAAAAGAAAATTCAAATTACAAAATAATTCGATTTTACTTTAAAATTTAAATTCCATAATGCTATTATTAAATTTCTAGTTCCCAGATATAAAATTGCCCTCCTAAAAATAATTCAATACATTAATACCAAACTACAATTTTATCTTAATAAAAATACTTTTCATATGATGGAAATTCCGCGAGTTCATCAGCCTCCATTTCGTCAGGTCTAATACACCACGCTTTAAGCGGTTCATCAGGTAGATAAAACGGCTGAAGATTACGATGTAATCCTGGAACTAAATTAAAATGTTTTTATAAAGTTTTTATTTCCAAATAATATTACTGTAAATACCCGCGTATAAGAAGCATTTTATTTCTTAAAAATTTGACCTAAAACCCAGGTGCGTCTTATACATGAATACTTATTTTTTCAAACTAATAAAATGTACATATTAACATATAATATATATAAAACCTATAAACAGGTACACAGGTTTTTCCATGGTTTTTAGGTTAAAAAATCCACTGCCTCTTGTACACGGTATCGTCCTATACGCGGGTATTTACGGTAAATAAAACTGTTTAAAAATTACTATTAAGTAGAGTGTAGTCGTTATCACTTTTGATTCCATTTTCTTCATTAGATGAATTACAACGTTTATTCGCTCTACTTTCTGCAAACTTTCAACTTATTTATACTGTATTCAAAAATGAATAACTGATATATGTACCTTGATAAACTTCTTTTGCTTGTATACATTCCTTACAAGTTGGACTCAGACCGACACGATTAGGAAAGTAAGCTCCTAAAAATTGGGCTGCTGGAGAATTTTTAAGATATGCAGGCCACAGGAGTGATGAATGCCATTGTGGTTCCTTTACTTCAAGCACAATCTAAAAAAGAATAAGAAATTAATAAAAAATATCCTGATAAACAAAAATATGTTTTCAAAATCTTACTTCATCTTCAGGAACATTACAACAATTTGATTTTTTCTAAAATAAAAAAAAATTAAAACAAACAAATAATTTAACAAATCAAGTTAAACCACCTTAATTCCTTCAACATTCGCATTACACTTAAACTGCGATATAAAATCACTAGTAATTTCAGTATTTGCTGGTAATTGCCTCCATTTTTTACATGAAATACATTGCAGCCAATATGGCAAAACTTGATCAAGAACAAAAGCTTTAAATGATGGGTCTGTTTTGTCAGCAATTTTCTTCCATAATTCTTTCCAATCACTATATTTTTGATAACCAGCTTTGCCACTGTTAAAACAAGAAAAATATATTTAAAAATTAACAGATTAAACAATGGACTGTATTTAATTGCCCCCCCAATTCGACTAACTCAACCTGTAAAAAAAGCCCTCCAATTTTGCTGATCCTCTCTCCAAAATTACACCCCTTTCCCCCACTTTTACCTACTTAGCCCTGCAATTTTTAATCCCTCAAATTTTTATTACATTATTAATTTAAAATTAATTTAAAATTTATTTACAATGTGTTTTTTTTTTTGCTGGCTGCCCACATTTTTGTTTTTGTCCCAGAGGAATAGTTTTTGCTTCATTGAGAACTTCGACTAATTTTAAATAAATTGCTATTGCCAGTAAATGTTTGCACATATTTACTTTAAAGAAATTCTGGGCATGTACATTTTCCTTTCAACCATTCCTCGTCAGTTATCGTTACCACCCACAATCGAGATTTTGTGTTATCAAATCATCTTCAGTTTAAAGAATCAATGTGCTGTAAATATTTATCAATATTGGTATTTGTAAGTGCTGGTCGACCTGAATGAGCAACAAAATATGGGAACATATTTTCACTGATACAGCATACGACATTGAGCTTGCTTCATTTCCAATTGTAAGTGTCAGTACATTGTTTTATTGATATGTTCGCCATTGTAGCAAAAACGTCATGCCAACACATAGTTTTAATCACATATTCATTTAGAATTAGTTTTGGCTTCATTTACCATGTGTTCACTCCTATAACTTCAAGGTTTAAGACCTTTTCGATCTTCTCCTTAAGATCATCATCAGAACTTTGGTTTTTAACTATCTGCGGTGTCTTTATATATGTGTGTTTTGTTTAGAAACGTTTTGGTAATGTCCAGTAAAATTTTTATGATGTTTTTAAGTGTCAGAATCATCTTCCTGGTGTTTTTCTGCATCTTTTGGTATCCTACACTTTAGTTTTTCTGTGTTTGTGTGGTGTTCTTTTTATTGATTTGTTCTTCTTCTTCTTCTTATGGTTATTTTATAATATTGTTTTTCTGGTTCTTCTATTTGTTCTTGTTGTTCTATCACCCCTTTGTTTATATCTAAACCCCTGTTCTTTTCTTTTTGGTTTTCTCAATTTCAGAGCTTTCCAATATTCTTCTTTTATACCAATCTTTCTCTATAGTTTTGATTTTTGCTGTCTCCTGACACTTAAAAACGTCATAAAAATGTTACTGGACGTTACCAAAATATTTCTAAACAAAAAACACACATATAGAGACACAGCAGATAGTTAAAAACTAAAGTTCTGATGATGATCTTAAGGAAAAGATCGAAAAGGCCTTAACCCATGAAGTTATAGGAGTGAACACATGTAAATGAAGCCAAAACTAATTCTAAATAAACATTAAACACATGTATAAATTTAAATAATCACATATTCACTTTCAAAATATTCTAAAAAAGATGACATGCTATTTTCCAACCGCTATTCTTAAAAAAATAATTCTATTGCCCAATTGAATTCGAGAAATATATATTGGCATGCCAGAATAGGTCTTTTGCACAACATGAAATCACCTGACAGGAAATCACCAACAAAATAGTGTAAATTAGCGACAACTATAACTTTATTCATGCCAGCGTTCACACAACTAATGAAAGAAGAATGGCCGACAGAATGAAACATTGAAGGACAGCAGTAACCTAACCTAAAAAAATTTTACTCTTGTTCCATTAATTAGGTTAGGTTAAGTAGTTTTAGGGTTTCTGAAGACTCGAGTATTCAGGACTCAACGAGTCCTAGTCCAAATTTTTAAAAACTCATGAGTCTATTAAATTTTCCCATTAAACATCTAACTTAATTTCTTTTAGTTTCTGCATTACTCCATAATCCATAACCTTGAACAAAACTTCATCATTAAAATATCTACAACTATTCAACATTACCTAGGGTGACCATTAATTCCGTGGCACAATCCGGGACATTGAGCAGGGGGCAGGGAGGCAGGGGAGATAAATTTTACAAAAAAAATTTAAAAACTCACCTTAAATAAAAATAGATAAATACAAAAAAAATTTATTTTAAGCTTAAATGGTTTTAAAAAAAGTATTTTTCAACGGAATGAATCTTTTTAAAAAGTTCATCACATTTTTCTATTTGTTGCTTGAAATCTTCACAAGTATTACACTTGAAATTACTCTTTGTTATAATGAAAAACCTCAAAAATAATACCATTGGTACTAATAATTTATTATCAATGGTATTATTTTTGAGGTCTTTCATTATCAAATTAAGTTTATAATAAACTTAATTTGATAATTTGATAATAAAT
>JAQFZN010000400.1:0-31807 GCA_034687075.1 Geophilus carpophagus
AAAAATTATTAAAAATAATTAATCATTAAAAATTATTAAAAATAATTAATCATTAAAAATTATTAAAAATAATTAATCATTAAAAATTATTAAAAATAATTAATTAATTACTAAAATAATTATTTTAATTTGTATAAATTCATTTACTGGAATGTCAACTCTCCAAACTTGTCCTCCCAATTTACAATTCATCTGAATTGCCACTTTAGTCACTACTGACATTATTGTATTTGGTTTACTAAGCGATCTGGTCACTATAACTTGACTAGGAACACCATGATCGATGCAACAAATTTTTTTAATGGCGTCGTAACGATCTTTACGGTTGTTGGGAACAATAGCAACCACCATATGATATTTGTCACTTGGCGTTAACTCATTTCTTAAAACTTGACTGTACGTAGTCGTTCTATCATCTGGACAGGCAATTCTATTAAATTTTAAAAAATTCAAATAAAATAACTAAATAATCAAAATCAATTAATTTTCTCACATTTTAGGTTGTTGGAACTTGATACCCATTGGTGGACAAACTTTTCTAAAATTTGTTAGAAAATCTGTCGCAACACCTTCATTTCTTGCGTCATGAATAAGTAACCAAGAAACTATTCCCACTGGTTCTAACAATCGTTGTCTATTCACAACTCTTGTCCAATCTGCTGAAGCAACATCATACCCTTGACCCTGAGAAAAAAATGAAAAATTAATTTAAAATTAATTAAATTAAGAAAATAAAAAAATACTTACTGAAGCTGCATCAACTGTCATAATAATTTTCTCACAACCAAGATTACGTCCATTAATTTTGACCAAATCTTTTGAGAAACTAAATTCCCATTTCTTCATATCATCTTGTACTCTTGTATCGCTAAATTTAAAAAAATAATTGTTTTAAATAAATCTAAATTTTATAAACCTAAAATTTTATCTACTTGTTCATTGCCTTCATAAACTCAGTTAATCTTTTAACACGACCTTCAGGTGTAACCTTAGTATGTCTTGCGAGCTCTCGTGTAACTTGTGCATTCGCTCTTATCTCGTCATCAATTCCAGTCAGTACACAAAACTGCGGAATCAAATAAAAGACAGATACATTTCCCCTTTTTAAATCCTTCGCCTTTGGATTACTCATAATTAATGGTTGTTTAAGATCAATATTACTTATGTTGTAATGCTGCAAATTAGAAGAAATAAATTTAAAAAATTACAAATGGAAATTTTGATAATTTTTTTCATTTAACCTGTTTCATGTAATCCATAAATGATATTTCAGTGTTGCTTCGTCTTTGTTTAAACTTATCTCTTGGCGTCATGTTCCATTTAATTTCATCTACTCTATATGTTGCACTGTTATATCTAATAACAAATATTTAATAAAAGGAATAATTTAAAAGTAAAACATCCAATTACCTCGTCATAATAATGGCGCCAAGTAATTTTTTCTCGGCATCAACTGTAAAGGTTTTAGGATTCTTTCTATAAAGTTCAGAAATAAGATGCAAAACAGTGCGTTGTTGCATAAATTTGAATTTTAATTCAACATTCATCAGCACATTAAGCTGATGCTGACGAATTGCTGTTGAGAATCCAGGAATAAATTCCATCCTAAAAATAAAAAAATTCAATTTATTTATTATTTATTCACTTAATTTTCTTATAACTCACCCTTGTTGTGGCAATGACGTCGTGCATTTAACATCATAATACTGATGATCAATTTCTTTATAACCTAAATAGGTAAAATTCCTAAAACAAAAACAAAATTAATACTTCCTCGTTTTTAATTCAAAATTAGACTTACTTCCTCATTTGAATGCATAAAATCTGCAATATAATAGGATCTTTGGTCGAAACCTCTTTAATAAACTTAATTTGAATTCGAATCTTTGCATCATCAGTTTTTCTAATCACTGTTGCCGTAGTAACATCATCTCTTAACTTCCTACCGCACCATAGTGCTATACCATCAAACATGTATTTGCTAAATTTTAAGTTTTGACTGATATCATAAAGCATTCCTTTTCGCATTCGTGAATTTTCAATATCAGGATTAAAGTCCACATGATATTGATACAAAAAAGTGTTTTTAAATTTCTCTACAACGAAATAATTAGCTGCCAATTTCACTTTTGTACCACTGTGTCCTAAAAGCAACGAAAAAGATTATTAAAAAAGAAATAGTCGAAATTTCATTTCATTTTACCTTGTTTCTCATTTCCAGTTGACGGATTCACCACTGGATCAGGCTGAAAATCGCTTCTTAACTGCTTGATAGCTTGATTCCCACGAACAGCACCTCGTCCTGCCGCAGCACGCCCATTATCGGGTTCACCAGATGCACCAGCCACATCAACATCACCTCTAACACCCATTGCGCCCATTGCTCGGGTTAGAGTTGTCACCGATGAAGCTATGAAAATAAAAAAAAATTTAATTAATTATTTTAAACAAGAAATAATTATTATTTTTTAATTTACGTTGGACAGCATGTTCCGCCCCACGCTTTGCAGATCTTCCTTTAGGAATAACACCAAGTTGCTTTACAGGTGCTGGTGCAGGTGCCGGTGCCGGTGTTGGTGCCGGAACTGGGACTCGGGCCGGTGCAGCATCCAGTTGCCATGCCTAAAAATATGTTAAAATATTATAAACGTGAAAAATTATTATTTAACATATTTGTTTGGATATAAATTTACTTGAAATGAATAGATTCAAATTTATACTTTATTTTATTGTTTTTTTAATTTATTTACCGTTACGTCTTCGGGACGTCTCCCAACTTGTGGTGGCTTGTCCGCACCACGTGCCCGGCCCCGCGCTCTGCTTCTTCCTTTCGGCGGTGCATTACCTGAATCGGCCATTACATCACTAGAATGAGAAATAAGAAATTGTACCTGTTCTCGTTATTTGTTTTATAAATTTTAAAATATCGTTGTTTTTTTCTAAAAAAAAAACTGTCTTAACAGCTATAAATTCACTTCCTGTTACTTGTTTTGTTTAGATTAAGATAAATTTGTAAAATTGAAGTCTAAACTATCAATAAAATAGACATTTGTAAAGTTTTAAGATTATTTCGAGACAGGACACTTTAGATGAGAATACTTACTTTTGATGCTCGCAAAATGAAACTAAGACTGCAACAGACGAGAAGTTTAATTTGAACCAATAGAACTGTGTTATGTAGATTGGTTAAGGTATGAGGTATTTAGTTTGAATTATTAAATGAGTTTAGGCATCACTACCTATAGTAAAAAGACCTACCCACCTGCTGAAAAGTATCACTAGATGGCCATAAATACGCAAAATGTATAGGAATAATTTTGTGTAATATAATTTATTTAGTTTGAGAAAAGTCAGCCATTTTGTTTTGAGTTCTATAAAACCTGATCAAGTGTGAACAATGGATTTTCTGAAAGTGGGCGGGTTTTGTAGAAAAGTGGTTTAAGTGGGAACTAGGCATTAGTCAATTTATTGAAATTAGTTTTCGATAAGTGGCTTTTTTCATACGCAGTATTAATTTTTCAAATTTGATAAAATTTTTTATATGTGGCAAAATTACACTATATTTTTGTTTAAAAATCAAATGTATATTTAGACTATTAACATAGATAAAAAAAAGTGCATCCTTTACACACAACTCACCCAGTAATTTCTACATCCTGATATTTTACATTTCACCTATAAAATCAACTGCAAATTTTTATTTTCTCATACTAAATTAATATGCAATTCAAATCAGAAGAAAATTTTTATGTTTTATTACGATTTGTTTGGCTTTGATACACATTGCAGTATCCAGAGATTAAAATTAAAGATTTTATAGTTATGGAACTTGATTATTATTGAAATATTTAAATAAATATGTTAAGGGTAATAAAAAAAATAAACGGCAATTTAGAGAAATTAGACCTTATTAGCCCAGAACAAAATTAAGCAAAAATAATAATAATAGGCAGGGCTGTAATCATAGAGTCGAAACTTATTGTATCGCTTTGAAAATCTTAAAATAAAAATCGTATTAGATGTGCCGAGATTGAATCATATATCTTTTGATTCTACTGCTTTTTTCATCTGGAAGTACACATGTTATATAGGATGTAATACAACATGGAAAGATGAAGAGAAAATTGAAATTGTGGACACCACAAGAAAAAAATTGATTATTAACAAACAGCATTAAAAATCATAAAACTTGTTGAGTTTACTCTAGATAGTTTACTCTATCAATCGATTAAACCAAGTTTTCTAAATTTTTTTACAGTGTGAATATGAAACAGATAATTCAAATTTTACATCTGAGACGAATTCAACATGAAATTTTTATGATATTAGGCCTACTCTGTGATTGAGTTTATAAACATGTTTTTAAAATTATTATAAAATTTTTATTGAATAAAAAATTTAGTCAAACACTGTGTTTAGCAATTATAAATCATCATGTTTATGGTGAATGTTTTAAAATGATTTTTAATCATTGAATAATACGCCATCTTAACATGCCACATTTAGTGAAGTCAAGCAATCTGAATTAGCTGTGCCACAACTAAAAGCATTAAACAAATTTAAAAAATAATTAAGAATAAAGCTAAAATAAGTCCAACAAACCATACAGAGAAAGACTCGCAAAGTGCCTGGTAATTACAACTCAATTTCAAGTTAGTTTTTAAGAAAAATTGTTAATTAATTGTGTGTTTGAAATCTGACTAAGATGCCTGATACAATCCCGTGTCTTTGCACGCTTTTTCGGATCAAAATGCAAAGTAGGCAAAATAAAGTCACTAAATTCACGCGCTTCGTAAGCCTTCCACTTACAATTTAGTTTTAAAATCTCATAAAGACTTTGTGGTTTACGTTTTGTTATGTGTTTCAGCTTTCCTTCCTTAGTGAAGTAGATGAGAGAGCGTTTACCCGACAAGGCAACATGTTTCGGTATCTCTCCTAACGTTGCAATTGTAAGTGCAAGATGATCTTCATTTCGTGAATAATCTTTACCATCTCTTGAAGCAAATAAACTTTTACCGGTTGCTAACTCAAAAGCCATGCAACCAACACTCCAAATATCAGCCGACTTTCCAAAAGGTGCTTGTAAAAGAAACTCGTGACTCCGATATTTGTGCGTTTGAAGACCTTTAATATTCGGATTTCTCACTGAACAAACACTTCCAAGATCAGATATTTTAACAGTTGATAAATCACTAGAAATAAGAATATTGGCTGGTTTAATATCAGTATGAATGAGCTTAAATTTATGATGTAGGATTTCCAAACCTTGAAGAACTTGCAACATGATTTTTTTAACAACATTCAATGGGAGTCCCTTTTCTCCTGACATGCGAAGATAACTCAGTAAATCATACGGCATTAGTTCTAAAACTATGCATGCATGAATGCAATTAACGTCCCTTATTTGGAAATAATCTACAAGTTGAACAAACTTATCAGAGCAATTAAATTCGGTTGATTTGGTTCTAATGTATTCGAGTGTTTTAATTTCTTCCTTCGCTGCTAATAAATCTTCGTAAGTGCTTTTTACAATTTTTAGCGCAAGTTTTTGTTTGCTGTACAGATTCAGGCTTTTCCAGACCGTTGAGGAGCCACCTGACCCAATTTTTTGAAGGATAAAATACTTATTAGCAAATAACTCTCCTGTTTCCACTGGGTGATATTGACGTTTACAGTTTTTTTGGGAATTTTTGATGCAAAAAATTGGGATATTAATTCCATTTTGTTTTTTCTTTAAACCGTTTCCCATTTTAATTCGTTATTTTGGTATTTTGGATTGAGATTCAGTTCAGAGTTTGTTATTTTTTATTTAAACTGAGTATCTAACTGAAATATATGTGGTACATTGAAGGTTAACGTGTGTTGAACGTATTACGTTCTACAGTAGCTGTTACGTTAACCTTAGAGCATATCTCTGATATCTGTCAGTTTAAAAAGTAAATTTTTCAAGAAAGTGAAGTTTAAGTAGAAAATAGAATTCTCGCCAATTAATTATTCAATTTTCAGCGCCATTACCATAGCGAAAATATAAAAACTGGCGTTTAACGATTTATCGACCATTAAAAACTGTTTGAAAAACGTTAGAAATTTTGTCTGGTGAAATAGAAAATGTAGTAGCAAAATTGTTTTAGATTAAATAGTCAAATTAAAAACAACAAACGAAGAAAATAAACGACAAATTGAATGGTAAAGATAAATTTCAACCGAAGCTCATTTTGTTATACTGAACAGAGTGGACCGGAAAAATGCCATTTTGAACCAGACATAATTTTACTTTTCCGGTCTGATAAAAAGTAAATTTTTCAAGAAAATTAAGCTTTATTGGCATTATCGAACTTTTACACAAGATAAAATGCATAGTGACAAATTTATTTAAACAAATTCATGAATAAAAAGTAGAATGACAATGATAAACAGCGAATTACATTCAACCGACCATATTTACACCACTACCACGGTAATAGAATATTCTAACACGTTAGATTAAATAATGTATTCTTTAATCTGTGACATAACTAAGTTAACAGCCATAAACCCTTTAGTAGAAAGACAGAGTTATTCCTTGAAAAACAAGGTATATTAAACATGGCGGATTTTCTTCAAATTAGTCAAAAGGTGGCGCCAAATTCCTCCTCACAATAATGTTTTAAAATAACCGGATAACCGCTATGAATTATGGGTAACCATAACCAGGTTACTCGGGTTGGAGCTTTCAAACACTCAGATATCAACTTCTTTTATTTTTTTGTATTTTGTTTTCAAATTTAAATTAAAATCATTACTTCATTTTAGCTTTTTCTACATCATTGATTAAGGCTTTAAGGATTTCACCATCAACTAGGGGTTATTTTTCATGACTTATTATACGCTTTTTTTTTAACTTTTTTAATATTACCAAACATTTCCATTAGTGCTTTTTAAAAATTACTGTTTAATGTTTTTGATTAAAATGATTCCCCCATCAACTGTCAATAGTGGTCAGTCAACCAAGCTTTTGCATCATTTTTACCTGGTCAATAGTTGACTGTTGGCCGCAAATTGAAAATGTGTCAACTGTCGACAGTTGAATCATTTTAATCTTTAAAATGATTATTTAAAACTTTAAATTTTAAAATGTCAACAAATATCGATGCTACAATCTACATTAAAATTAATTTTGTAAACTAAACTGAATTAATAAATAGAAAAACACCAAAATTATTTTAGTGATAAACTCATTTATTTATTTTTCGAATTCATTTTAAACAGATTGTTGAACTGGTGGTTCATATCCTTCAGGTCGATCAATTTTAACACCAGCTTCATCTGTAGTGGCCACCATCTTACCAGTACCTGTTCCTTCACCATGCAATTCAAGCAATCTACCAACTAAAACAAACAAAAATAAAATTAATTTCATCAAATCTCAATAAATTTTTCACTATTTCCAAATACTTACGATCAAATTTCGGCTTTTTCAACACCTTCACTTTACGGATGTAAACATCATGAAGAGGATAGATTCCTTGACATTTCTTTTCAATATCTTTACCAATACTATCCGGAATCCTATTTCAAAAAAAAATTAAAATTAATAAAAAAAATTAACAAAAAAAATTCAAAGATTAATTTTTACAATTTATTAACAACTCCTTTCAAGTCATTAGAAGTGACTTCTTGTGTCATCATTTCAACCATCTTTTTACGGATTTGTCGAATCTGCGTGTGTTGAGCGTAGCAAGTTTTCTTCGCTTGATGTGGCCATTTCTTTGTAAATCCAATACAAAACAATCGCAACAAATAACCATCAGTTGTTTTTACATCAACATTAGCTTCGATCAATGTCTAAAAAAAATTTAATTTAATTATTATATAAATCATATAAATAAACACAAATAAATTCTCTATATTTACCTGCCATTTTTTCACCATGGATCTTAATTTATCGGTGGTTAAATCCATACCGTGAAAATTAGTCAAAACATTACGTCCTTGAACATCTTCAGCAATTAAACGGAATTTTCTATATGCGATTTCATCGTTTTGCAAATCAGCTAATGATACTTCAAATACACGTCCTTTCAAACCCTCCGATGCAATACCTGAAAATAAATTAATATTATTATTATAATGCAGTTAAATTGATTTTTTTTGTGTTAAGAAAAACTTACGGGTTCCTTGTGTTCGATTAACCAAAGTTTTGCCGATTTGGCGACTTGTAAATGTTGAAGGTGCTTTTACATCGTACCAGTCTTTCCTTGTGAATGGATCGATTCTGGAAATTACAAAGTGTTTAATTCGGTGTTGTTAGTACATGTGGCATGGGTCAAAAACCGGGTTTGTAATCCGTCATCATCCACTATTTTCAAGCCACAATTAACTTGAATATAGTGAAATAATCAAATTTAATTTATAATGTATTTAAATTTACAAATATTTTTACTTACATCTTCTTTTTCATGCCCTTTTTGCCGCTTTTAGACAAGCCCTTATTCTTACCGACCGCCATGATTAGAGAACTAGGATGCTAGATTTACACCAGGTTGCGCGGAAAATTAGTTACAATTCAGCCACTAGAGGGATTTAGTGCCACCAATCATTGCTTTCCATTCAAGCAGCCAATCATAAAGCTTGATTCTTTTGTATGGTGTACCATCAGCCGTACTATATTCTTCATTATGGCTTGCTTGTAGCCATTTACAAGTCTGTTTGGGCGATTACAAACATTTATTAGGCAATTTTAAATATTTTTTTGAGGAATTGAACTTTTGGTAGCAATTTTACAAATTTTTCAGCATTTTAGAGAATTTTTCAACTTATTTTCACCTTGTTTCTACTAGCAAAGTAATCAGTTATCAGATCAAGATATAATAAAATATTTTTGTTTTATTTGTACTTCATTTTTTATTTGTACTTTTTTTTGCTACTTCAAAAGTACTTATAATTGCCCATACAAGAGAATCAACTCTTGTGATTGTTCCTGAATAAACCATGTCAAGGCGATGCGCCATAAAAATGAGAAATGATGTTAGTGTGGCGCTAACTAGTGTCAATTTAATGATTTACTCATATAAGCAAAGGATTAGCAATACTATACTGCATAATGTCTGAGGAATAGAATAATTTGCAGCTTTAACATTAGCATAAAAGATTCCATTATTATTAGTGGCCATTTTATGTTAGAAATTACGATTTATAACAGAATAAAATTCAATTTTAGCTTTATTCACATGTGTTTACATTATTTTGTACTTGGCATTTATTTTTGAGGTGATTCGAAAACTTCTTTCCACTTGTAAAATTCATGTTAATACCAGTAATATTTAATGACTGGTATTAACATGAATTTCTTTCTTTTTGTATTCAATTCCTTTCTATTTCAATTCATTTTATATTATATTTATTTTAATTCGTTTCGATTTCATTTCAATTCTTTTCTATTTCTACAAAATATGTATAATAAGGCTGTTTTACAAAAAAGTGGTATAATAACACTTGGACATTTCTGGTTGTATAAAATTACAGGAAAAATGGACCATTTATTTCTGATGTTAAAGCTGTATTAAATATGAATTGTATCTTAGGAATCCAAAGTGCAATAAATAAGCATAATTTCTATGCAATGAAATATTTTTTTCACAGTGAAAAAATAAGTTTATCGATGATTTTTTAAATATTAAACATAAAAATCTGAATCCTCATATTTATAATTATCTTATTTCTTTTATGAATGAGCAAGAAAGGATGAGATGTTTTAGAACGAATTGTCACCATACTGTATGTTAGTTGAATTTCTCGACTGGCCATGGACTGAATTATTTAATGAGTTATTTAAGGTTTGCTCCAATTTCTACCTCCCGATAAATGTATTATAATTTTTAATTGTATATTTCAAAAGGTTGTAAAAGGAGATAAACAAAGTGCTGTAATATCCATATCAATTGGACGAATAGCAGTTTTTGAGATATATTTTAAAAAATTATAAATTGGAAGTGGTAAAATTAGGTTATTAAAGGAAATACACGTTCACCTAATATATATATGGATTATGTAGATTATGTAAATAAAAGTATATGAAATAAGTAAACAATATCTAAAATCAAAACACACTAAATGTATGGTTTCTAAACCAACCCAAACAGCAAGGGCTAAATAAACTAAGATATGCAAAGGAAGATAAGATCGACGGTATGATTAAAAGAACTAATAAATAACGTTGGAATATCGAGATACAGAATAATTGCTAAAAATTGTGACTATTAAAATGTTGTTATACCTACATAAAGAACCCCTAGATAAACTTATCTAACTATATGTAATGTAGTAAATAAATATTTGGTCAAACATTAAAAAAATCATTCTTGAGGTATTTTTATTTTACTTAATCTTAAAATTCAATAAAGATTAAAAAATATAATATGTATTTAGATTTGTATTTGGACGGTAATGAAGTAAAAAATCTTAAAAGCACTTTAAGATTTGACAACTGACCAAATGTTTTAAAACACACATTGCAGATATCAAACCAATCACACGTTATTAATATACGTTATACGTTATCACATGTTATTAATATTTGTAAATAAACACTCACTTATCCTTCACCTTAAATCGTCTTCCTATTCTAAGTTCTCCGTAAGAATCGCTGTATATTTTTCTGCTAAATTTTTTTATTGACACTGTATTGTAAAGCAAAATGGCATCGGCAAGTGGAAAACCTCCGAAGATTTCTAAAGTGGCAAAGATAAAAAACAAAACACCTGCAGAAATCCAAATAACAGCAGAACAACTTCTCCGCGAAGCGAAAGAAAGGGACTTGGAAATTCTTCCACCACCACCAAAGCAAAAGATTTCTGATCCTCAAGAATTAGCCGATTATCAGCTTCGTAAACGAAAGGCGTTTGAAGATAATATTAGAAAAAACAGAACTGTTGTTAGTAACTGGATTCAATATGCCGAATGGGAAGAAAGTCAGAAACAAATTCTTAGGGCCAGATCTGTTCATGAACGTGCTCTTGATGTGGATTATAAAAATGTCACATTGTGGCTTAAATACGCTGAAATGGAGATGCGAAATCGACAAGTTAATCATGCCAGAAACATTTGGGACAAAGCCGTTACTATATTACCTCGTACTAATCAGTTTTGGTATAAATACACCTACATGGAAGAAATGATAGGAAATATTGCTGGTGCAAGACAGGTATTTGAAAGATGGATGGAATGGAAACCTGATGAACAAGCTTGGTTGATGAATATAAATTTTGAATTGAGATATAAGGAAATCGAAAGGGCGAGAAATATTTACGAACGATTTGTCAGAACTTACCCCGAAATAAAGAATTGGATCAAGTATGCGAAGTTTGAAGAAGAGTATGGATTTATATCAAACAGCAGGGCTGTATTTGAAATGGCAGTTGAATTTTTTGGGGAAGATTATATGGATGAAAAATTGTATATAGCTTTTGCAAAATTCGAGGAACGACAACGAGAACATGATCGAGTTTGTGTGATCTATAAATATGCGTTAGAGCATATTGAAAAAGAAAAAGCAAGAGATTTAGTTAAAAGTTATATTATTTATAAAAAAAAGTATGGTGATCGTACAGGAATCGCTCACGTGTTAAGAAAAGACGGAGTGGAAGGTGGTTAGGAAGAAAATCTGGATTATATGTTTCCAAGTGATGAAGCTGCTCAATCTAATTTGAAATATGGCTAAAGATATGAAAAAAAGATAGAAGAATCATCATCAATGTTTTAGTTTATAATAAAATAAAAAAATGAAACAAGCAAAATAAAAAACAATAAAGAAAAGAAACGAAATAAACAAACAAAAAATGTTTATTTAATCCGTTTAACTTACGGGTTTTTGCGACCCGAATGCAACAAGGGTGTGATATATAAATGCATAGTTTATAAAAAGACGGGTAATGACAATAGGGATTAAAAAGAATTGATTTGTATATGTTCATTTTAATTTTTGTTTTTTAATTTTTTAAAATTTAATTTTAATTTTTGGATTTTTTGGAAATTGGTAGAAGCTTTTTGCACAAATTAAAATGCTACAGACTAACTACAAAAATTAATAAAAAAAATTAAAGTGATACAGAAAATTTTGTTTTATTCAAGTCAGTAGTATGGTACCCTACTTCAACCAGGGAGGTGAGGGTAATCACTGTTATAATTTAAATATAGAAATAGTTTAATAAAATTCAGTTAAAAATTTTGATTTCCAAATCTATAACTTAGCATTTCTAAATTAAACCTTATAAAAAATTAATTTTTACTTATACCTTTATTAAATGTTTATTTAATAAAATTAGAAATCATTATAAGCTTATTTATAATTTTGTTAATGTTCCAAGAATATAAAATAAAAACAAAGGTTGGTCAGTTTGTGATAGTTTCGGTTTTTAAAAAAATCCGAAACTATCAGCTTAATTTGACGATAAACACAACAAACTAATTTAAATTAAAAAAAAAAATTAAGAATAAATAGAGAATAAATAAAATTAATCTACAAGACTCAATTTTTTTAATTAAATTTTATAATTAAACTGTATTATCTTAAATTCCAGAAACTCGGATTTTAATTTTAGGTCAGGGTCAATTCGTCTTCTAGCCCCGAGCTTCAGTTAAGTTCCGTGTTCTTCTGTCCCATTTCTCCATTTTATATCATCACAAACAAGTTTCGCCTTCCTTACTGTTCGACTTTTACTCTTTTACCATGTCTAATCTCGAGTTGGAAAGCTTAGAGTCCTGTTTGGAAAAACACATCCCAACAGACGAGCTCTATTACGTCAACAAGTTGTTATATGGAAAAGAACTACCGTAAGACACAACTATTTTTATTCTTATCTAAAAATTACTCATTTATTTTGTTGACTTTTTATAAAAGGTCGTTATCAATCGATAGTCGAGCAGAAAAATTAGCATCGGAGAAAAATTTCGACATTAAAGGTTATATTTTTACTGCGGAAAGCGAAGAATTAAGATCAGCAAAAATCGTACGAGTTGGCCTAATTCAAAACCAGATTGTGCTTCCCACGTCGAGCCCCGTTGGAGATCAAAGGGCAGCTATTCACGATCGAGTCAGAGATTTGGTGTATGCAGCAGCGTTGTGTGATGTTAATGTCATTTGCTTTCAGGAAGTTTGGCGTAAAGTTTAAGTTTTTATTGTTTTAATCTTTATGATTTGATTTTATTTCATCATTTTTTATTTTAGATATGCCATTTGCGTTTTGTACGCGGGAGAAATTGCCCTGGTGCGAATTCGCAGAATCGGCCGAAGATGGCGCTACTACCATGTTTTGCCAAGAGGTAATTTATAAAAATGAAAATAAAACTACAGAAGAGAATAAATGGAAATTTGATATGCCATTAATTTTTCATTGAAAGTTTAATTAACTGCCCATCAGGTGGTATCATTAATTAAATATAATGTTTTTGAAAAATGACTAAGATCCATTATTGGTATCTTTTACAAAATACCTTTGTTTTTTAGTTGGCAAAACAATACAATATGGTCATCATTAACCCCATCTTAGAAAGAGATTCTGTTCATGGTGATACTATTTGGAATACTGCAGGTACAGTATTATGAATTTCTGTCTGTACTGAACTAAATGCTGATAATAATCGTTCCAATCCTGCTGTGGACGCTTTTGCATTTAATAGTTTAATAATAAAACTTAATAAATCAGAAGGTAGTTCATTCGCTAAAGATTTCCACCAGTCAACTGAATGAACTTTATTTAAAACAAGCATGTCAAACTCAAAGGCTTACACGGCCAAATAAACATGGTCTAAGTTTATGTGAGCCGCAAAAAAAGAAAAACTTCAATTTTTATCGAAACGTATGTTTATTTTGAAAAATATAGTATAAAAAAACAATTACATTGGTAAAATTAATGTTCTTTCCGGACACTTGGCATCTCTTCTCTGCTGCCATCTTTCCTGCTATCAGAGCCGAATTATCCAATAGGCCAAGTAGGCACCGGCCTGTGGGCCCCACAACCTTTTAGGGGCCCCGTGACAAGGAATCAAAATAATATTGAATTTGATTTTGAAAGAGAATTACAAGATTTTTTGAAAACACATTTAATAAAGTTGGTTTATCAAGATTTTGTTGTTCAAAATGTATTAGGATATAATTTGCAAAGTGCAAAGGGGGCCCCGAGATTTCGACAGTCTAAGGGCCTCTACATGGGTTAATCTGGCACTGCCTGCTATATTGGCTGGGCCACAAAAACATTCTCTTTAGGCTGCATGCTGCCTGCCGGTTGCATGTTGACATGCTTGATTTAAAACATTGTTGGAAAACATGTAGCTATTGAAAGAAGATGTTTTAGCTCGATATTTAATGATGTGGACATAAGGGCTGAAATTCTTACTGTAGATTCTGCAGCCCAATCTATGGCACTTTCAAATTCTTCTGGTAATAACTTTCTTCCTTGATATCGGGGGTGCACTATATTTACAACCAGAAGCAGACATGATTGTTTCAATTCAAAATGAATTTGTTAACTACTTTTATACATACCGATATGCCATTCTTTCTGCAAGGAGTTGTACTTGTATACAATTCTCTTGAAAAGTGACCAAAGCTAATTCTGTAAGAGGAAAATTAGCTGGATGATGAAGATATGCAATGTTTTGATGTACATTGCAAAGTATTGCACTATTTTTACTATGTACAATTGTCTGTAAACTAGAATTTTAATTTAATAAGGATGTTTGTAAATCGATGTTCATAACTCTGACTGCATGTACACCTATACCTAGCTATACGGCTTAGATATGTTCCAGAAAAGTTGGCCGTAAAGCGAAAAACCATATAATGAACCATTGTGTATATACAGCATCGGAGGCGCCGGGTTTTGAAATGAGTGGGGGTGCTCTAACTCAGCATGAATATTAAAAATAGTGAAAGTGATGATGAAAAAATAAGAAATACTATATTTTACAGATATTTTACTATTTTTTTTCTTTTTTTTTGGAGGGTGCTGAGCACCCGAGCACTCCCAAAGTCGGCGCCCCTGTACAGCATTCTTTTGGCCGTATAACAAAAATTGTGGGCTGTAATCGAAAAAGTGCCATAACTAAAAAAGGCCATTTTAGCGAAATTCCGTATAAAGAGCAGCCGTATAGCGAGGTATAGGTGTACTGCAAAAAAATCACAATATTGTCAGTAAGACATTACACAGCTTTATTCAAAACATTTAAAACTTTTAGTGGTCATTTCGAACAATGGCAAAATCTTGGGCAAATCAAGGAAAAATCACATTCCCCGAGTTGGTGACTTCAATGAAGTAAGTAGTCATACATGACATAAAACCATTATTGCCATTCATTTTTTATATCGTAGTCAACTTATTACATGGAAAGCACTATGGGACATCCAGTGTTTAATACACCTTTTGGTAAAATTGCTGTCAATATTTGCTATGGTCGCCATCATCCACAAAACTGGATGATGTATGGAATTAATGGTGCTGAAATTGTTTTTAATCCATCTGCAACTGTCAGTGGACTAAGGTGATTAATTTTGCTTTATTTATCAACATCAACGGAATTAATTTTGTATTTATTAGTGAACCATTGTGGCCAATTGAAGCTCGAAATGCTGCAATTGCAAATAGTTATTTTACATGTGCAATTAACAGAGTTGGAACTGAGTCTTATCCTTTTGAATTTTCATCTGGAGATAAGAAAAAGCCACATCATGATTTTGGACACTTTTATGGTGCGTATTATTGAGTTTTTCCATTCACATAAAATTAAGTCCACATAAATATGTGATCTTGGGTATTTAATTTAGTTTCTTGAAATTAAAAATATTGTTATTTTATTTTTGAAATAGGATCAAGTTACATTGCTGCACCTGATGGTAGCCGAACTCCAGTAAGTTATCATTTCGTAAACGAAATAACAAAACAAAGCATGATTGTATTTGTATTTATAAAATAAGTCGACTGAAACTCGATTCCCGTTATTAATTTCATAAATTTTCTAGGGCTTATCTCGCATCCGTGATGGCTTACTCATAGCAGAACTGGATTTAAATTTGTGCAGACAAACCAGAGATAATTGGGGATTCAAGGTTTATATATATATAAAATATAAAAATACCAAGATATATTTAATATTATCTAAACATTTCTCGCAATTTTAGATGACTCAACGATTGGATTTGTACGCGCATTCCTTCACCGAAGCTACTAAGCCTAACTTCAAACCGCAAATTGTTGGAGAATGAAGTAACTGATACAGAAAATGCATAAAAGCTTCATTTATTATTTTTCTATTTTTATCTTCTTTGTTTATGTATAAAAATATAATTCTTAACACACGTTGTAAATGGCAATTAGGGAATATTATATTTTCAAATTTAATTTAGTATGTAATGCTACTCATATCTTTCAATAAATAAATTAAGCGCGGTAAATCAGAATGATGTCTTCATCTGTTCCTCGACATCGACGTGCTTTTTCAAAATTTTCATAAGACATCAGACAAATTTCTATTTAAAAAACAACATATAGTATTATTATAACATAAGAAATCACGTTTTGATTATAGGATAATCACTTACTATCTTTTTTCCCAGGATTTCTGTACATTATTTTTAAATTTTTTTCATCGTAACCGCATAATAATATGAAATGTCCAGTGAAGGGTAAAAAACGAGAAAAGTAATGCATCCATATACTCATCTAAAAATTGATATAAAAAGTCAGTTTTAAAACTATTTCAAATTATTAAACATGCTCAAACATTTGGAATTTTATCACATTTCAAAAATTGATAAGAATGGAAGATTTTGAATTAAATCATTAATTTAATTGAATGTCTGCAGTGTCTTTATACAATTTATGAGCACTTACACATGTTTCACAATCCAACATATTTGCATTAACCAGAACTATAGCAGGATTTCCGCATGCTATGTGGTACAATATCTCATTTAAAACAAGTGATCTGAAATAATTATAAAAATATATAAACTATTTTGTGATTATTTTCATTATTACATCAATAAAATACTGCCATTTTCTCATGCAGTATTTTATTGAAAAATAATTCAAAATATAAACTCATTGTAACAAAAAATTATATTGAATTAAAATAACGAGTTCAATAAAACCTAAATTTTTTAATTTAATTTAATTTATTTCATTATTTTGAGTTTATATCGTATTAAAAATTAAATCACTTTTTAATAACCACGATGTTGTTGTCGATGGCCGAGTTGAATTTGTCATTTACTCTGTATTCATTTACAGTAAAATTCTGTTTGTAAAAATTCTAAATGAAATAAAAATAATATACCTCACACACAAACACACACTTATATATTATTGACTTAATATAAATGAAACTTTCTTGCCAAAAAAAATTAATACCTCACATCTGTACTCTGGATTAACACCTACAGTAATTGTGTAGTAAATATGTTCAATTTGAAACCTTCTTAATAAATATGCCAAATCAATTGTCCACACACTGAAAAAAATATCAATTTAAATTTAAAACAAATCCCATTCTAAAAATATAAAAACAATATTCAAACCTTTTTCCAAATCCTTCTTCCCTATAAATTAAATCTTTTGTACTGTAAAATCTGTTCTTTTGTTTATCACTGAAATTAATTCAAATTTATAAATTAAAAACTGTATGGAATAATTTTGTGTAATGTAAGTCGATAATTTTACTCTAATGTCATCAAAACACACGCTATTCCACAGTCCCAATCATATTCTTGTTCAACATGCTTTATGTCAGGTAGAACAACAACTAGAAACAATAAAATGACTACATTAATTGATAATACGAATAAATATCAACATTTATCAATTTATTTTTACTCTGTGGTCTTCTTCCATTAGTTATTGGATCATCTGAATACTTTGGAAATTTATACTTTTTGTGAGACATTTAAATGTTAGGCATTTAAATATGTCTTAAGATACTCCGAAAATTTTTTCAATTTAAACTAAAATAAATTGAAGCAAATACAAATGTATTAAAGAATATAGAATCTTAAATAATGGTTTATATGTGCATTTGTTGTTGTAACTAGACCTAAAATAGTGTTGGGAAACGTATTTAATAACTTCATTACGTCATACATTGTCATAACGATCGACAAAAATAGGTTAAAAAATCACCTAATTGTGTCACGTGACATACATTTTTCGCTTGACAATGCTATTCCTATGGAAAAAGTACTAGTGACGTCATAATCATCTCCCAGTCACAAGCAGAAGCATTCCGGATGGTCACCCAATATCACTCTTAACAATATTGACGTCACAATCTATCCCCGTTTGATGCACTGGGTTAAAACACATTTATTGGCCTTTTAAACACATAAAAAAAGCAATTAGATATTTTTAAATGCACTGTAAAAAGAAATTGTGTAAAAACTAAAGTTATTTTATTATATTACGTCATCGTGAGTACGCATTACCGATTTACAAGTTTACCTTTGAGTGCTAAGCTATTGCAGAATATGAGCTGATTACAGAAATGCTTGAAAACAATGCATGGGAATGAACCTTCAGACTTTATTTCAGGATTTTAATCCAAGGTGAATGAATCAAAACAAATTAAATTTAACTTGATACTAATTCAAATTATTATTTACAGTAAATTTCTTGTTTATTTCTGCCTTCTAATTTTCACGTTGTTATTTGCACTTCAACTTGACGGAGTAATAAAATGGAATTACTGGGTCATATTCTTACCAATCTGGTTCTGGAAGAGTACAGCAATTTTAGGAGCTTTAATGGGTAGTTATGTGTGGTGGAGACATCCTCAATACCGGTATACACGTGATATAAATAAATTGATTTTATACAATTTTAAAATTTATTTATTTTCAGAGTTGAAGGCGAAGGTTATGTGCATTATAAAGCAATGCTTATATGTTTAGCACTTCACTTATTGCTTTTAATGTTCGAATTACTAGTCTGTGATAAACTAGAAAGCAATCGTCATTTATGGATACTAGTTTTTATTCCACTCATTTTTATATCTATTATTTCTATTGCAATTTGCATTTGGTCAGTTAAACATGATCGTTCGTTTGAGTTGGAATTATTTTGCTCGGTGAATATTCTGCAGTTTATTTTTCTAGCGTTAAGACTAGATAAATTTATTACCTGGAGTTGGGTGGTAAGAAAATAAATAGGGAATACAGTTGATTCTTTATTATCAAGTTATTAGAACTGCATTTGGATCAGTTTACTTTTATTGAACTGAAACTGATCAAGATTGAAAAATAATGGATTAATGTTTTTAAAATACATATTCAATTTATTTTATGTGTTTAAAATACATTTTCACTCTATTTCATGTTTTTTAAATACATTTTCACTCTATTTCATGATTTAAAAATACATTTTCACTCAATTTCATGTATTTTAAACACATTTTTCACTCTATTTCAATTTTGTATTGTTTTTTTGAGCTATGCTGATTGGTTTCGCGATTATCAATAATTTTAACAAACGGTTTTTATGGATAATAAAAAATCAACTGTATGATATAATCTACTACTAAATTAAATCTAATAAAATGTTGTTTAACAGGTTGTGTTTGTGCCTCTTTGGATTGTCATGTGCTTGGCACTTATTGGAGTTTTATATGCTATAATATTTGCAACTATTTTGTTGCGATCAAACGATGTAAATCCAGAGCACCGAAGAACTAGTGTTAATTCAGCTGTAGCTTACAGTTTCTTAGTTGTGCCTATGCTTGTTGCTGAAGTAAGTTAGAGAAATTATTTTGATTTTATTGTTGTGTTCGTAATTTTTTTTTTGCTTTTAGGTTTTACTTGCTAATAAACTTGATGGTGATCAAACACTTTCTTATCTAGCAAGTATATCACCTATATTTCTTTCGTATTTATCTCTTATTTGTATGGCATTTGGATCTAAAGGAGGAAACCATTGTTAGTATTTTTAATGTTTTTCATTTATTTATTTATTTATTTTTATTATTTTAGGGTGGTTTGGAATTCGGAAAGATTTTTGCCACTTTTTATTAGGAGCTTGTCCATTACTACAAGAATATGGGAATATTTCCTACAGTTTGCACAGTGATGAAAGAGACAACCCAGATGAATTAATTACTCGAAAAATGAAAATGACTCATCGCTCGAAATCTTACAATCCTGAACCACGCGCCATAATACCAAAACTCTCAATTGAAATGCCGGATTGAATCACTTTTTATTGTACAGAAACGTAATCAAAAATATTTGTTTTGTTATTGATATGAATTTGTAAATAATAAAACTACAATATGTAAATATTACTATACAACGTATAAAATTGTTAGAAATTATAGAATATAAATGAGAATATAGAATTTAGTTGTTATAAATACAGATTCTGTACAATTTAAAAAAATGCATTAAAAATTAACAATTTCAAATAAAACAAATATTTAAGCCATTGCCATCTAGCGGTGGCTGTATAAACTATAAATCTGCTGCACTGTAACCATCAATCTAATAGATTAACAGCCTCCAATTTTGGAAAAATATGCAAATGTTCAAGAAGTTGTGAAAGTATAATGAAACAAATTATGTACACAACTTCATCACAACAGTTGCCATCATTAGTGTATGGAAGAAAGCTGGAATCAAAAGCTGCAGTGCAATATATTAACAGCAAAGCAGCAATAAGTGTTAAAGTTGAATTAACAGAGTGTGGACTTTTTATTTTTACTACACAATCTTATTTGGCCGCTTCACCAGACAGGCTGGTATTTGATAAAAGCAGCGACCCAACAGATGGTGTTTTGGAAGTAAAATGTCCATACAGTAAAAAAGAATGCACCATTATTGAAGCCTACCAAAGCAAATCATTTTGCTGTGAAAATAAGAATGGGGAAATAAATCTGAAAAAAAACCATGAATATTATTATCAGGTATATCAGCTATAGTTATTGATTATTAAGTGTAATTATTCTTTTTTTTAACTTTTAGGTACACGGACAAATGGCAACAACAAATAGGAAATGGTGTGATTTTTGTGTCTACACAGGAGCAGAAATGTTGATAGAAAGAATTTATTTTGATAGAGATTTCTGGGAAGAGGCACAGTTAAAATTACACCATTTCATGAAGTATGCTTATGTCCCTGAATTACTTAAACGAAACATCAAACGTAGTCAAAAACTTAATGATGAGGCATTTTATTCCTATACAAGTTGTAAAAAAAATCAAAAATAAACAAAGTTTTACTTTCATAAGGCTGGTTTAAAATTAGTTAAGTATGAACATACACTTACAATTTGGTTTGCTAAGTCAATAGAACTTAGTGGTTGTACAGTACTCAAAATTTTATAAGTTTTAATGCGTCTAATTGCACATTCAATAAGCTCACTTGCGATCGTTCGTGTTTGTGCAACATCATCTACAGAGATTTGTCCTGTAAGCCTTTTATAAAATTTTGGCGGCACATTTAAAGCTACACCATCGGGTAACAAATTTTCAATTTCAAACCTCTTATCAGCCATAATATTATGTCCTGGGCATAGTTCATCTAAGAATCCTGAATCTTGTACAATTCTTTTATCAGATGCTGATCCACCATATAATGGTGAAACAAATACCACTTGGCCATTTGAAGTTATAGCCACCAGAAATTTATAAGTGTTTGAATGCTTGGAGTTGGAAAAGGTTTCTTGTTGTGCACCCAAACGAGAAGATGTTTGAATTTTAATTTCTGAACAATCTATTATTAAAGTTGTGTCAGAATAATTTGTAAAGTAGGGTGCACATTTGGTTTTTAAAAACTCTGGAGGAGGAATTGGAAACATTTCTTTTAATTCGTGGTATAAAAAACTTATCCAGGTTGTAAAAATTCTAGTTACAGTTGACTGGCTAACACCAAAAAAATGCTCTAAACTTACAACAGGAAATCCCATTTTTATACGTAATAATGTGAGAAAAAACATCTCTTCAGTTGTTAAAACTGTATGTAAACCCCCTCTGTTTTTGTTTTGTGTGACATTTGTCCTATTACCATGCCAGTAAATTAAATTTTCAGCTTTATCTTTTAAATACTCAAAGACAGCTTGAAAGGCTTTGGCATTTTCAAAACCAGAATAAAATAAAATTAATTTGTCGGAATTTTTAATATTAGCAATTGTTAAAGTTCGGGCTGCTAACTTCTTGTTTGTTATGGATAGAGTGGAGACTTTTGTTTCTAATTCATTAACAGCAGATTCAAACTTCTCTTCATTCTGCTTAGCAATTTTGGCATCATTTTGATTGTTCTTTAAAACTACTTTCTGATCTTCTAACTCTTTTCTGAGCGATTTAATTTCTTCTCTCAAATGTTGATTTTCAAGAATAAGGCGTTGCACCTCTGTAGTTTCTTCTTGTCCATTTAAATTATGTACATCCATTTCAGCATTCACATCTTCCACATATGCATTTAGCTACAGAAATAAACAAACATTATAATAAAATAAATAAATTCAATGTAAATGCATTGCACAAACATTACATAACGTTCGTGCTGCGTTTTGTATTTATTCTCAAATTTTGGAAAAATAAAATTTATTATTAAAAATGATATCACCTCACCTGTTTTCGTTGATTTCTTTTAGGTATTTTATTAACCTGACGCTTATTTAATAAATTTTTGTTTCGGCTTGCACGTGCAACAACACAATTTTGCTAAAATAATAAAATATAGTTTAATAAAGTATAATTTATTTCTAATAAAATAATAACACTTACTTTTGTTGTTGAAATCCAGTTGAATCTTGTTGGATAAGCACCTTGTTTTAAATAATGTCGTTTTGAATGTAAAAGTGGACGAAAATCATGTGCATAAAAATGATCAGAACATACTCTGGTATGTGTTGTCACCTGAAACTTTGGTCCTTCATCTCGTCTAATTTTAACAATCCATAGTTTTTTTAGTTGCTCATTAGAAGGAAATTTATGAAATGTGATACTTTGATCACAATTTTGACCATTGTTGGTGCATTCAGGCACACAACAACATTTCCGAGACACAGTAATCCGTGGATTCGGCATTATGTAGCAAAACCGGAAGTCATTTCTTTCACCCAAACGAAGTGTGAAATGCTCTCACTAGGTGGCGTGTGTATAATGTAAATATTGTGTATTGATTTTTCATTATGTTCTCCTTCCCATAAAACATTGCGGCTAACATCAACTGCTTGGAGCCAGACAGGAATTAATCAAACCTGCGCAGCATTCGTCTCAGTTTTGTTATTTCATCTTATTTACATGATAATTTCATCTTATTCTTTCGTGTGCGAGTTGGTAGGCATGTAAACAAGGACTTTTGTATGCAAAGATTAGTAGAGAGCGCGGACGTAATCACAGAAGGATTGAAGTCAGGCATATTGAGCCTCATGAACCTCGCAAGTCAAGGAGATCAGTCCAGTGGTGTGTTTTTTGTTAACTTCAACCAGGACAACACGTAAGTGTATACAGTAGTCACTGAACATATATACAACAACAAAAATAAATTGATATTAAACAATATCATATATATTGGTTTCGTTTATTTAAAAATCAATAAAATTTAAAAAGAAAATAGAATTTGATAAGTCTAAAGCGAATCAATGTCAAATTCTGATTAACAGATTGTTGGTCATTAGACCAACTGATTGTTTTTGTTTATTTTTTTACTCGATTTTTTTCATTTAAAATGAATTTTTTTTTATAAAACTTTGTAATTATATTCTTAATAATGTTTTACTTTTATTTCAGATCTTTGGCAGTTGGTACAAAGAAAGGATATAGATTGTTTTCCCTTAATTCGGTTGATAAGTTGGAAAAAATTTATGAAAATGGTAAATATTATATTTCGTAAGGTTAATGACATTTGATATGTAATATTTTTGGCTTTTGAACCCAGTGTTAAGATTATTGGGATCTATATCTGTATTTAGATGAATTATATTTTTTTCAAGTTTAATTAAGATCTGAATTACACAAATATCAAATGTTTTCTAATCTCTAATTTGATTTCGTATTATTTATGTTGATGTGAGGAGTTCTGCTCTCTTAAATTTGTCACTCAACCACATCAAATCAACTGCACCAATTTTCTGCTTCAATAAAGATTCATCTCCTTTTTCTAATTATCATTAATCTCTCTAAATGATGAAAATTTACTTCTAAGTACAAGCAAAATCCCATTTTCTTTGAAATATATTCAAATAAAATGTGATCAGTTAATAAATTTCTCTTAAAATTATTATTTAATTTTTGTTTTATGTAAACTTTACCCTAAGAACATAATTTCTTTGATTAAAGTTATGTAGGTAATATGATTACGACCCTTAAACCTAATTTTTGAATCAAATCCATATTTAGAAATTTAATATTCAAAATAAAAATTAAAAATTAAGATAAAACTTTAAATATTGATTTTACATTATGTATTACATTATGTATTACATTACATGACGTATTACATTACATGACGTAGAATAAAGAATAAAAATTAAATACAACACCAAATTAATAATTTGTTTCTAATTTTAGAAAGCGAAGAAGTATATATTGTGGAACGCTTATTTTCAAGCAGCTTGGTTGCTACAGTCAGTCTTTCATCACCAAGAAAGTTATTTGTGAGCCATTTTAAGAAGGGCACAGAAATCTGTAATTACAGTTATGTGAATACAGTTTTATCTGTTAAATTAAACAGAGTGGTACGTACATCCTTAAAATAAAAATAATAAATTAAAAATTTAAAAATCTATTTTTCTGTTTATTTTTATAGAGACTTGTAGTATGTCTAGAAGAAAGTCTTTACATACATAATATTCGTGATATGAAAGTACTACACACGATTCGCGATACACCACCAAACCCAAACGGTTTATTTGCTTTATCAAGTAATCAAGAAAATTCATATCTGGCATATCCTGGCAGCAATACCATAGGAGAAGTGCAGATATTTGATGCAGCCAATTTGGTAATGATAATTTGTATAGTAAAATCTGGTTACAACATTTTTATGCATAAATCCTGCAAGTTGTACTAGATTTTACAAACCTTGCTGGTTTTAAATTATTTTAGATTAAAAAGTTTATTTATTTTCTACAGCAAGCTAAAGTAATGATATCAGCTCATGACAGTCCCTTAGCAGCACTTGCTTTTAATCCTTCTGGAACAAAACTCGCCACTGCATCAGAGAAGGTAATTAATATAATTTTTATAAAATTATAATTACTTATTTTTTAATAATAATTAATTTGTAGGGGACTGTAATTCGTGTTTTCGAAGTTCAAGATGGAAGTAAACTTTTTGAATTTCGACGCGGTGTAAAAAGGTGATAATTTGGTTTTGCTTCTGATTGTGGTATAAAAGTTTGTTAGAATTTATTAATATGATTTTTGTGTTTTTACAGATGTGTTAGCATTTATTCCTTGGCATTTAGTGCAGATTCTGTTTTCCTCTGTGCTTCCAGTAACACTGAAACTGTTCATGTTTTTAAACTGGAAAACCCAACAGAAACAAAATTAACCGAAGAACCTCAAGGGTGGATTGGTTATTTTGGACAGAAACTAATGCAATCTGCTGCATTATTGCCGTCACAAGTATCGGATATGTTGAATCAAGGCCGAGCTTTTGCAACTGTTCATTTGACATTTTCAGGCTTGAAAAATGTTTGTTCTTTAGCAGTGTAAGAATAATTTTCTTTAAAAATATAATAATAATTAAGAAATTGATTTTTTGGGACTAAAAAAACCCTAAAATCAGGTTGGATTGTAATATAATACGAAACGAATCTCTTTTAATTATAGAGTTCAAAAAATTCTGCGTATTTTAGTAGCTTCAGCTGATGGATATTTGTATATTTATAATTTGGATCCGAACGAAGGAGGAGATTGCACATTATTAAAACAACACAGGTAATGTTACATTATAAAATAAAATATTTTGTTTTGTAATTAAGAACCAAATTTAATTATTAATTGAAAACTTTACTTAGGCTTGATGGCAAGCAAGAAGCTCCAGCAACCACCCCAGCTGAAGTGATTCCTTCTGTTTCTCCAGACAATACAAGTATAAGCCCCAGTTATGCATCAACTGTTCGAAAAACAGATACCATTGTTCCATTACCAGGTAATTATATATAAAACTAATTATAATGTTAGTGAGTTTGTGCATTATATTATTTAAGACAAAACAAGTAATGACTTAAATTAACATTTATTTAGATTATTAAAACGACTAAGAACACTAAATTGGGCAGAAAATGGATGTTTTATAGGACAGTTTTAACAAAGAAATGCTGACATTGGCTGCATTGAGTTTTAATAATAAAACCTGGTTTACCTTGGAGTTTAGTGGAAAGAAAATATTTATGCAAATTTGTAACATAATATAAAGTGATCAGGTTTTTTTATAAAGAAAAAAATAATTCGAAGGCTCCAATGGAGTAAAATTCTAGATAATTTTTCATTAAGTTGTTCATATTAATAATTCAATTTTCTACCAATTCCATTTTCTTAACATCGTTAAATAGAAACAAACAATTGAAAATTGTCCACTTTTTTGTTTTTATTGCCATTTTAGGTGTAAAAATTAATGTCTTAACAATATCGTGCACAAATGAACTATTTACTACCAGTTAGCAACCATCTTAAATCACAAACAAAAAACTAGGGAGGTCCTTGAAATTTAATTCCTATTACTGCAACTCTTTAAACTTACATTACTACTTACTAAATACCTGATAATTTTTAAAAACTATCATTTCTTTATTAAAAATTCGAGTTTCACTAATTTATCGGGTTAGAAGTAGTTTCTAATACAAATTTAGATCTTTAAATCTTAAAAAAAATTTCTCCCATACTCATTGATGCAAGGAATGGTGTTTATATTTTCTTCCTTCACTGATTTGCCACCTGTGTCTCTGGTCGCAGGCTTACCCAGCTACGCAAGAATAGTGAAGGGAAATTCGAGTGTCCGTTCAACGTCAGGTTTGTTTATTGCTCTTATGGGAACTTAACATGGGATTTTAAATTTGGTTTTAAACAAAGTTTTAAAGTGGGCTTTGAATTGGTTTATATTTCTTTAATTTTTTATCTTTTTTATTATTTTAGTGGCTGTTTTACTGTAAGTTGTATATTTTTTCTTTAGTTATTAATCTTTGTGTAATTATGGGAATAAATTTGCTTTCGGTGGCCATGATTTTCTCTTAAATTTTATTTTAAAGCCATTTTTTTCTATTGTTTTGTTATTTATTAAATTAGATACAAAATTAGATACAAAATACCTTTTTTGAAAAGAATTTTTTAAAATATATTCATGGCTATTCAAAGCTGAAATTGTTTCTAATACATTGATTTTTTGTTTTAATTATTTAGTTTATTTTTAATACGATTTTAAAAAAATACGTTTACTTACATTTTTCTTTTTATTACAGAAAGTGACAATTTCCAGGAGATGGCAAGTCCAACATCAGAATCTCCCATTAAAGGAAATTTAAATTTGGATGATGAAAGCGAATTTCCACCAATGACTCAGAAGAACGACTGATATTGTTCAAACATTTATTAAATTAAACAAAAAGCATGTCATGCTTTTTTTTACATGACATGATGTGTTGACTGTTTCATTATATGTTTTATCGAACTGCTGAGCAGTTAAATTTAATTGTAAATGGTTTTAATAATATGCACAATATGCACAATAATTATCACAATATATTATTAATTATCAATTAAATTTTTTAAATTTTAATTAAATTCAATTAAAGTAACAATTATTGATCTTAATCATTTTGTTTATTTATCGTAATGCTTTAATTGAAAAAATAAGTGCCTGTGAATTATAATTGTATTTTACCTTGGTCTATATTTGATTCGCATCTGTAATAATTTTAAAATTATTTTATTGTTTATTTTTTTATTTTTATTTGTACCAAGATATTTTATCTCTACCAATAGTAATGTGTCAGAAACATGAGCTCGAACCCAACATTGGTTTAATGAATTAAATTTTTAAAGTTATTTAAAATAAGTTACAGTAGAAAATGTTTAACGTGAAAAAATATTTCGGTTCCATGGTTTCATGTTAAATGATTAACTGTAAATAATTTTCCTTCGGATATCGAACGTAAAATCTGATTTTAAAATCATAAAAGAAAGCATGGTATAAAAATTTTATTAAATAAAAATAAATATATTTCAAATTAATATTAAATGATGTGATATTGGTACTGAAAGCATTACGATCTAAGTTGAATTGGAATTTTAAAAAATATCATTCCAAAAAAAATTATCAAATTATTATAATAATTACTACAAAATATTATTTTTTTTAAACTAAAAATGCTTATAAATCTTAATGTACAGCATGATTAGTTGTTCAGTCAATGTAAAAAAAATAGACTACTTATTTACTCGCAAATTATTTCAATTGGTAGTTGTATACGATAGTTTTGTAGTTTTTTATTTGTTCAACTTTGTTTTTTCTTTAATTTATGTAAATGTATAATATGATGAAAAAATTTGAGTAGATAAATAATATTCTTAAATAATTTCAGGTATTAATATTTCTTTTTTCCTATTTAAATTAATTTGTTTCACATAACAGTTTTAGAAATGTCCATATCTTCACTGCCTACATCTCCATTACGACTATATATAAACAAGTATATAGTTTAATTTTTCTTTTTTTTCTATTTTATAATTTTAACCTGAATACAAATATAGTGTATGAAAAATAAAATTAAACAATTTTATTTCTCCATTGTATAAGATTGTTGTTATATGTAAAATGTAAAAAAAATGGTATGGAAAGTGGGTTTTAAAATTTAATAAATTGTGTACAAATTTTTGTAAAAATGAAATTATTTCGATTGAAACTGCAATATAATTCTTCATTTATTCTCGAAATCTATTTTCCCACTTTATTACTCATTTTTATCTCAAAATTATCTATTGAAACCGAACATTCCGTATGTAACATCAATTTTCTATTTCCACATCTACAATTTGTTAATTCTAAAAACAAGAAAACTTGTACCTGTATTTTTAATACATCTCAAATACATCGGATTATCAGTGAATAAGAAAAGAAAGAATGATATAGGTAAGGTGTGGGGCATAAATATAAAGTCACTCAAAATAACGATAAACAAAACGTACTCACTTGTCAGAATAATTGTAATTGTAATACGAAAATACTATATTTTTTGGAGATTAGGCCTATGTCCCCTCCTAACGTTTAAACCTTACCACAATTTATGGTTTCATTTTTCGTGTGCTCTCCTAGTCCGTAGTTTATAAAGTAGACCCAAGTGTTCAGAATTTCAGATGATACGAAACAAAAAAATAGAGATAATGCAATGTTTTAATTTCCATTTATTGCAACAGCAAGTGCAAATAAAATATACTTCACCTTAAATTTTTAATGTACAGTAATATTGCTACTATGTATTAATTATTTAACAAATGTATATTTTACAACAAGATATTATCATTATTGTTTCTTTTTAATGTTCCACAGTTTACTCTGTAATTAATAAGCTCTTAAATTAGTATTACAGACGATAGCTGTAAGACAGAACAGCATTTTTATAGAAATAATTACAGAAAAGTCTTTACTAAAACAAATTATTTGATGAGAGAAAGTTTCACCATTAACTTTAATCACATCATTTTTTTCTCAATAATCTCTTCTTCAATCTACCAACATCATTTTCTTTTCTTCGGTCTAGACCGCCGTCTTTTATCAGTTTTCTTATGTAATCTTCCAACATGAATTCCTTGCCGTCTTTTAACCAATACATTTTGTTGAACTAAATCCGCTAATTTTTCTTGCTGCGCCAACATTGATAAAAATGTGCATATAAATTCATCGTAATTATGAGTTCTCCGACAATCATCGATCTGTATAAATAAATAATAAAAATAATTACTTATTTCTCCAAATAAAAATTAAACCAATTCACCTTATATTTTTTCCTTTTATCTATTTCATCCCTTAAATTTGACTCGCACGTAGCAATTTCAGTCTCAACATTTTTTAACAACGCTAACAAATCCTTTGGAGCGAACCGATGAGGTTCCATTAGCTGTGGATATCTGCTGTGTATGCTCGATTCTTTACTTTTTGCTTCGTCATCATTTTTCTCAGTTGGCTGTGATCCTTTTTTTGTTAATGAAACTGATGGCTTTGCAGATTCGCCCGATTTAGGACTACAAGTCTTTGAACTTGCTTCTTGATTTCCCTCTTTACTGCTGGAAACACGAACGACAACTAATTTCCTGAACTCACGTGAAGTCATTAAATTGGGACTATTCAAAGCAGAACCCGCAGCAACTGTCCGCACAGGCGAATTGAAGGCGCTCCCTACCTACAAAAATAAACATTTCAATTTTATTAACGTATTGTTATGTAATAAATAGAATATGAGATAGAAAGTTACCTCAGATGACGTGTCCGTACTCGAAGAGTTACTTGGGGTGGGTGAGGCTTCAAATTTAGTCTGAATGGAGAGTGGCCGCGTATAATCTTTGCTTGTGTCTACATGGACCGGTTGATTCAATGGTGCTTTCTGATGACTCTCTCCCCTTCTAGAAGTGCCTAGTGATGCAGCTTTCCCACCTGCTCCGCCATCTTCGTCAGTTGCATAATCAGATCCACTGGAAAGTATTAGAATTTTTATTAATACATAATAATAAATAAAATATATTTCAATACTATTTCAATTTTTTGTTATTTTATGCTGTTTCTTCGTTATTTTCTTATTTTAAGGCTTTTTTTTGTTATTTTCATGCTGTTTTTTTTGTTATTTTTTTTATTTTATATATTTTTTAATTTTTTCATTGAATATTAATCTCATTCGATACTGGTATTTGTTATTCGGTCCCAATTGAGTTGGATAATCGAGATTAGTGTATCTATTGTATACCTCGCTTCCTCGTACCGAGGCCTGCTACTTGCAATTACTTCATCACATTCCATATGAGGATTTTTTGCATAATTATGGCCTTCCAATGCTGGATGTCCAGTTGCTGAAGGTGTTGATTTGAGTGGAGATGAGGCAGCTGCTTCATCGACATTTGGATTATTTTTACGTGATTTATTTCGTATAACTGCAGCCATGTATTCTGCTTGATCATCTGACGTCAATTCAGGATGAGTCATTTTAACTAACTAAAAATAGAAAAATCGATTAATTTGTAAATGTCAACAAAATAAATTCAATTTAGTCAATAATATAACTAAACTTGAAAATTTATTCTGAAGAACTGTTTTACCTCTATACCCAATTAAGACAGTGATATCTCAAACTGCCTTAACCCATACTAGAGGATTAGTGTATTTCCATAATTAAATGTCTCAGATTTCTCATCCACCATTTTTGAAATTAATTGGCCATTAAATTTTAAAAAGTTAAAAAATTCAATCATGGATCTGCAATACCCTATAATTATTAATTTATGCAATTACTTTATTTTTAGACGATTTTAATTTCCTGCAAATTTTATCTATGTAATTATAATGTAAAAGAGTGAAATTATTCAGATTCTGCGACACACATAATTACATCCTCTGCAGAAATTAAAGATTTTGAACGGTAATTTTTATATCAAAATCTCAAAATTAGATAAAGCAAATATCCAAAAATCCGGACTTATTAATATAGTTTTTGAATTTTTTAAATTTAATTTTGATTTTTTTTTTGAATTTTTTGAATTTTTAAAAATTTAATTTTTTGAATTTTTTAAAAATTTAATTTTTTGAATTTTTTAAAAATTTAATTTTTTGAATTTTTTAAAAATTTAATTTTTTGAATTT